>BSBK01005828.1:617500-775000 GCA_027943335.1 Chamaecyparis obtusa
ATTTCCCTACTCGGCATTGCCCCTAACATCAAACATCCATCTTGGGAGAAACATTGAGCATCTGAACATGTAGACATTAGACCATTGTCGATCCAACCTCCAAGTCACCCCAACTTGGTGACATTGCAGATCGGACATTGATAGCACTAAAATGAACTTTGCAATCTGAGCACAACACATTTAATCTACCAACACTGACAAGATGTTCCCCTATTACCTTCAAACACATGGAATCTGACTTGCTACCCACATCAACAACTTGTTCGAACACATTTGCCACCTTAGTTGGGCCCCATGCCACAACAACACCTACGACCACCTATGAAAAGTGGTAGGGAATCATTTTCCCAGTTAGTGATACGTGGCAAGTTTTAAGTGATCTCAGAGACATGTGGAAATTTTTTACGGGAAGACTAGTAAATTCTTTTAAAAATTGTTTTTTTACCATTTTTTCACTATGTTTAATTTGACGGTCATTTAACCATCATAGGCAACATTTTTATTTTCTTTTAACGACTTAATTACTATTAATTTGAGCCTCATGTTTGCATCATCATTTTCCCATGTTTAACTTTGACGGTCGGTTGACCATCATAACTGGGCATTTATTTTTTGCTACAACGGTTGTTTGACAATCAAATTTAGACTCGTAGTTTTGCTAACATTAGTAGTGTTAGAAAATATGGATCCCTCACCATATGCAATTTTGATTTGGTAGTCTAATTTATGAGGCCATAATTGGTCATCTGAACTCCTTTTTCAGTGCATTTTTTTTATTTTGGGTAGAATCTCCTAAAATTTTCAGTGGTGCAACTATTTTCTGGTTTTTATGGATAGATTTTGCAGAATTCTCATATTTTGGTGACTATACATGTTTGATCCTTGAGTTTTCAACTTTAGAGGCTTTTTTGGGGCTCATATGGACACATTTTTCAAGTGAATTGTTTTTCAAAGTGCATGATTTCTCAAGAACTTTCTAGATTTGCTATTAGATTATAGGCTTATTTGGGCAAAAATATCACTTTCAACATTTGGTCTATTTTTTCCTATTTTGGAACTTGTATTTGATTATATCCTTGAGTGATCTTGTGTCTTATTTTTTTGAGTCTGTTATAGCTTCATATTTTCTATTGTAATCATCAAAATCAGAAGTTCACTTTGGCCCATTTTGGCAAGTGGCAATTGTACACACATTAAATATGAAGTGCCAAAATCATCTTTTTGGGGGGGTTATTTGATTGAGTGAATTTGGGGGGTGTCTTGGGTGTTTTTTCTTCTCTTTCTCTTGTGTTTTTTCATTGTACATCATGGGTTCTCCTATATTTCCAATTTTAACTCGACATAAATATGCTACATGGAAAATAAGAGCATGGAGTAAAATGATGGAAAAATGTTTAATTTGTTAAATTGATGGAACCATGGTTTCACCATCTGATCCTAATGATCTAAAAGAATGTATTATTAACAATAAAATTTCTCTTGGTACTTTGAGGGAGTATGTACATGTGATCTTGTCTTCCATATTGCAAATTGTAATATAGTCAATGAAGCATGGGATAAGTTTGCTAGCTTGTATAGTAAAGTTGATAAAGATAGGGGTTTTGAACTTGATGAATATCTCATGAAATTAGATCCTAAGGATTTTGACACAATACAAGACTATATCACCAAGGCACGTGAACTAAGGAAAATGGTTAAGGATTGTGGAATTAACATAGAGAATGAAAAATTGATCCATAATTTGATGAGAAAACTTCCACCAAAGTATGCAACATTTGTTTCTAGCTTCAATACCCACAAGTTGACTTTGGGTTCTTCACATACCATGATTTCATTTGATGCCTACATAGATATGTTGATGGTAGAACAATCAAACTTGATGAGCATGGGGATTCTCAAGTCTTCAAAGTCTAAGGCATTGGTGGCTAGTCAAGGAAATCAAGGAAAAAAGAAGCAGGACAGGTGGCAACATAAGACACAACAAGAGAAAGAGAAATCTACCTCCTCACCCCAAGGCAAAAACAAGGGGAAATCAAACAAGAAGGAGTTTCTTACTTGTTCATATTGGAAGAATAATGGACATGAAGAACATCATTGCTACAAGATGGATATTGATACTCAAGAATCTTCTTAGGAAGAATCAAATAAGTCTACCTTCAAGAATGACTACTTGATCCTCTTCTTCACATTCAATTTTTCATAAAGGAAAGGATCAAAAAAAGGATAAGGGTAAAGGTCAAGCTTTAATTGCTACTTCAGGTCATGATTCAGGGAGATGTCTTCTAGATTCAAGAGATTCTCATCACATGTCATCTTCATAGTCTATATTTTTATCATTTGATCCTTGTCACATGCCACCAATTTTGATGGGCAATTATACTTGCATTAATATGGTTTGGAAATTAAATATTGATAAGGGGGATGAAACCTTAAAAGATGTTTTGTGTGTACCTCACCTAACTCATAATCTCATTTCCATCTATCAACTCACTCATGGGGAAACAAGGAGGACTATGGAATTCACTCCCGATTCAGTTTTTATTAGAGACTTGGAGAGTAGAGATATCATTGCTACATGGGTGGTTGATAATGCATCTCAATTATACTACTTTGTATATTTTTATCATGGCGATGATAGTGATTCTTCAATAGATTTTGACCACACTTCCAGTTTTGATTCAAAATTTGAGGAGAACTTTGGCTACTTGAATTTGGGTATTCTCACATGCGATCAAGTTCTTGAGCCATCCATTCCTCTCCTCTTATTGAGATAAAATCTATTGTTCTTACTAATGATGCTTGCATTCCTACACCCATAGTTTCTTGTGATTTAGTGCAGTGGAATATTTCTTGTCTTCCAGACTCGGTTCCTTAGGATGACTACTTGACAAACATTGTAGGTTTGTTTATGGAGTCCTACATTGAGAATTTGGGAGACATCATTTATTACATTAATATTATCTTTGATGATTATGATCCTTCTTTAGTTGTTACGAGGGAACACTCTGATCCTCATATTCATTCTCCATTTGATCATTCTTTTGAGGTTGGCATGATTGTGGATCCTTTAATATAACATTTGGAGGAGGTCTCTTTCACTTCAGAGAAGACACTTGAGTCTCAAACTTCACTTGATATGGCACATTGCATGGTTCAAGTTGATCATGATCATGCATTGGAGATTCCTATTCATCTTCTTGAGACATCATACATTTTGAGGATTCTTCCTAGAGATTGGGGAGGATTCTTTGATACACCTATGACATTGTTTCTTCCTATGTGATGATGATAATCACCTTCATGAAATTAAGATCAAATTAGCAACAATTCTAAAGTAAATACAATGCAAATCTATTTAAAAATGAAACTAAGATCTATAGCATCTCATGGCTCTCTAGAAAGAGGTGGTAAGTGAAGCTCTCAACTCAAATCTCCACTAGTGACACTTCTAAAATGAGAATGTATGTTGTTCTATGCTTCTACAATGCTTCTATGATGATGATTCTAGCTCAAATTGACAAAATTATAATGAAAGTGCTCTAAATGCTCTTAATTGCTCTTAGAATGCTCTTCAATTGCCTATAGTAACAATGCTTTGCAAATGAATTTCCAAGATCAATTGCTCTCAAAATGCTTCATATTTATAGTAAATTCCCAAGGGTAGGGGGTGGAGTGAAGTAATCATGATTTACCTTTGGTTGAGTCAAATACTTTGCTTTGTTCATAAATGGGGGGACAATTTAACTGTTTGTCTCAAAGCTTTGGACAAAAGGACAAGATTGAGTGGTTGAGATTGAAACTTTAGAATGAGTGATTGAGATTCATCCTTTTTGAGTGATTTGTGTCTTTTTGTCCTCAATTTTCATTGGTTGCTCAACTTTGTTGAAAGATATTAGGAATTATTAAATTCAATTAATTAATTAAATTTAGCCATGTAAGGGTAATAGGTTTATTTTGATTTTGATTTAAACAACTATACAACTAATTGATTAAAATCAATTATGTAGTGTTTTTCACCCCTTTAAGCTTTGATTTAATTATTTAACCTCATTATTTGATTTTTCCTTTGCTCTTATAATTGATTTTGTCCAAATTTATTTAATTATGTTCATTTTAATTTGATTTGATCCCTTTTAGTGCATTTTGATGATTTTAAGCCATTTTATTGATTTTTGCAATTTAAAAGCACTTTGTCCATTTTTGTGTGTCTACAAATGCCCATCTTTGAATTGATGTGTGAAGAACATTGATTCAAAGATTCTTTTGAGTCCTGATCGCTTTTAGGTCATGATTGTTGATTCACTGATTATTGCCTCTAATATGATATGATTGTTGCGTCTAATATGATACAAAAAAATTTAATGCCCCACTGATTCTAATGATGTTTGATTTCAATTTCAATTTGATACCCTGATGCCCCCTCAGAAATTAAAACATATTGATTGCTTGATATGAAAAATTTGATGATGTTGATGTATATGTTTTCATTTCTAAAAATCTTGATGATATGCCATGATTCAAGAATATGCCCCGATTGATTTGATAGGTCAATATAGGTCTAAGTCAATTTTCACCTTCAAAATTAGGTCAAAATAGCTTAAATAGGTTGAAAAACCTTGTTTTACTATTCATTTTTACTTTTGTCTTTGGTGATTTTGCTCTGATCCTGTGGTGAATTTCGAGATGGTTGTCCCTATCTGAGAGCATCGATTCAAGAGGTGTCGGTGATATGCGAGGCCACCTAACTATGGACCTCTAGTGAGTTATTTCAAACTCCTTTGCATTTATTGCTCATATATTAGCATTTATTACAATTTTCCATTTGATCGTTGCCTTGAATATGTAAAATCACGCCTAGGAAAATTTCACTGTCACCTAGACCCTTTTACCGTCGCATCCGTGATTTTCTCTCACGCAGACGTATAGTTTAATGTCGCCTAAGAAAATTTTATCCTCGCTTGAGAATAGGATATTCACGCGTAGAGCTAGGTTAAAAATGCCCATTTTCATATATTTTATCATGTAGGAAACCCTAACAATCTACTGTCACCTAGGCCACATTTCGTTATTGCCTAGCATGATTTAATGTCACGTGCAATGAGAACTATCACGTAACACCAACAAAGTGTTGTGTTACAACTTTTTGTTATCGCTTCAGAGAAATGTCACCTGGTATGATTAAAATCACGCCTGCAGACTTTTGAAAAAAAAAATTACACTTGTACTTAATTGTGTCTGATGAAAAAATTGATGACTTTCGATGCTTGATTTGAATGATTAGATTAGGTTTGTTCTATTCAACAAAACAATGGATTAGTTATATCAGGATAGTGTTACCAACAAATGTGATTCGTCAATCTGATTAGGATAGGATACTGATAGGATAAATCAATTAGTGTGAAAACCAATATGATTTGATACTGTTGCTTCGTTCTCAGGACACAGAGACACGAACAAATGGTACTTGGTGTGATTGCATGATAATTTTGATAGAATTGATTGACTTGAGATAATTCCTTGATATGGTATACTGATATGATTCATTTTCTTTGCCAAGAGGCAATCTTCCCTACTCTATACATCTGGGTAGTTGCTTCTTGGGTCAGACACTTATGGATTCTGAGTTTCATGTGATCGAGTTGTGCGGATTGAGCTTCCTTCTTGACCTTCCATAGTTCTAGCTGAACCATGGTTTATTGACTGCAGTGGCGGAGTGATGGCACTCAGACCACAATACATTCCATTTGCTTTATAGAGAGATGACTATTACGTCTAAGGATGTGTATAGATTACTATGTATCCAATGCAGAGGAGAGGTAGTTTATTATGATTTTATATATGATTCTATTATCTACCGATGAGTGTTCGAGGACAACTCTATTGATGATGACACTATCACCTGGCCTCAGTTTGCTTCATTTCCTACAATGCCAGTAGTACTTGGTGCACTAATCGATGGTTTGCTTCTTCCCAACTGGTGAGGTCATGGTTTTTCTATCGGATGGGGTAGGATTCTGGAGGATTTTTTTGCTCATCCTTGATGCTTCAATTGGGGTTCATGCATCCTTGCACAGCTCTACCATGATTTTCATGAGGTAGTCTATAGAGAGAGTGCATCCTTGTCGACCGATGCAGTTATTCTTTAGTTATGGATATGGGAGCATCTTCCTATCACTAGGCCTATTTTTGACAGGGTTCAGCCTCATGGTTTTCCATATGCTTTTCTATACACTGGTATGGTTGTACGGCATCATTTGGGTCATCTAGATTACTGGCGACGATAGGTTGATGATCTCGATCAGGTTCTATGGAGACCATACAAGGGTTGCGAGCGCTGGAGAGGGTATGAGGATGAGTTACCTTACATGTTTTCCCCTCATTGGATGATTGGTCATACTACTACTACTATTGAGCACTTTTGCTTTGGCAGGGTTTCTAGACAGTATGGTCAGATACAGGATATGCCTCAGGGCGCAGCACTATATGCTCGGGTATAGGCAGAGAGATCTATGTGGGGTCCTCTTATTGATTATCAGTTTGCATTGCATTAGATTTCTAGTATGGCTTACTGCATGTGGGAGATGCTTCCTGGTATGGCAGATGCGGGTATGTCTCGTGAGTTTGCAGATTGGTGGGCTCGTAACAAGTTTACTCATTTCACTGATCCAGCAGAGCCTATCTTGGGTCAGGGTGATGATGGCAGTGGTGATAGAGGTGGTGATGAGGTGGTGGTGGTAGATGGTGGAGATGGCGAGGACAGAGAGATCCTCCTACTATTGGTTGAGTGTGGGTGAGAGGTGGTCATGCGAGGGATAGAGATTGAGCTAGAGGCCATGATGATGTAGTTGATAGGCCTCCTAGAGCAGCAGATAGATAGCATAGAGCTCATAGACATCAAAGATAGGAGAGATAGACTCATGTTGATGCTACTAGGTAGATCCAGGTGGATTGGATCCTTTGGTTCAGTTGCAGAGAGTTGCCTTGGCTCAGCAGGATGATGTTTCAGCATAGCAAGATCAGGTTCTGGCACAACAGGTGCCTACACAGGTTCCTTCATAGGATCAGGGACAGAGTTCACAAGATGTTCCCACTATTGGTACTGTAGTATGGGAGGTTCAGTCTATGAGGACAGATATGTCCACTATTGTTGGGCGTTTAGATCAGGTTACTGCCTTGATGCAGTAGTTCATGTCAACAATGGTTCAGAGACAGAGCGGAGCGAGCACTTCTCAGGCTCCTCCTCCATAGGATGATAGAGGTCCAGATGCATCGGGTCCTACGGGATCTTGATTGATTGATGACAGATTCTCTCATTGTTGATGTCCTTGTATCACCTGTTTATGTTTTTGATTGATTAGAATATTTGATGTATCATTTTGTATGACATGGTATCTTGATATACCGATTTGATGGATCATTGATGAACACTTTTTGATGATATATGATGATATACTCCTTGGTTCTCCTTGATGAGTTGTTTATGAGATTATCTTTTATGCAGCTATATGATGTTTTATGCATGTACTTTGAGTTATGATATGGATGCAGTTATCTTATCTTATGAGATAAATAAATGAATGCAATGATGTATGGATTTATGACATGGTTTTCTCTATTTCTCAATGTATCGATGCAAAGATGTTTTATGGAAATGCCCCTATGTTTTTTATGTTTTTCAATGTATGCAATGCTATCCTTAACTACATGTATGCAAATGATGTATTGTTCTTTTTCTCTTTTCTGGTATATGAATAATGATTAATGATTAATGCTATGCATGAATGCAAAAGATAATCTCATTTCTTTGTTTTGATTTATCAAGAGTAAGATGTTTGATTGAATCCCTCATTTCTTTAATGTTTTGATTAACCAAGATTATTGATGTACCCCCTTGCCTTTGGAAAATTAACCACAAACAAATGCAATTAATCTAACATGATAATGCAATGAATCTAACATGATAAATGCAATTAATCTAACACGATAAATGCAATGCAATCTAACATGATAAATGCAATTAATCTAACATGATAAATGCAATGCAACCTAAGTGTCACCAACTTTTAGCAAAGAAATGCCATGGAGATAAATTTTCATCATTAAGCATTTTGGGACCGGAAAGCAAGTACAATCATCACTGACCACATCATGATGATATGAATACCACTTTTTATCTCTTTTGGTAACCCCTTTTTGAACCAAGTACAACCCTCACTAGTTGGATGACCAAACTATGGGAGTCTGAATACTGGTGTCAACGGATTCAATGTTGCAAGTGGATTTTTGGTATTAAGATATGGAAGATCTAAATAGCCAAGGGATCCATTTGCGTAAACAAGAAAAGTTCAATCTATCCTCTTATGAGATAGTCCTTGATGGTTCTTTGATGACCATGTCGTTAAATGAACTCTCATAAGTCAATGAATCTTCCTCAAAACAATCACTCAAAGGAAAAAAAATATCACGTCTCTCTCATGGCTAATCTAGTTGAAACATCATCGCTTAGCTCAAAAGATGTGATAAAAAGTCAATTTCACAAAGATTATCAAAAAAAAGTTTCAAGTGTTTTGTAATGTTTCTTGATTTTCAAAAAGTATTTCCAAGCATTTTGATCTTTAAGGTGTTTTGTCAATTTTTAATCCTGAATTATAAAGTCAATGAAGGCTCAAGGATCATGTTTTAGGATCAAATACTTGGATTTGAACAATGATAGCCATCAAAGGTTCAATAAACTTTCCACTCTTTTGAAACCCTAATAAATCTCTCTCTGAAGTGACTGATTGTAGCACTTATTGAATCCATTTGGTACCAAATTTCCAATCCTCTTATGCTCCCAAGTGATAAATGTGATCATTTGACAAACTTAGGGCTGATAGGCAATGCAATAATGCAACAGAAAAACTTTATTATGACTATGTACAAATGACAGATGCAATGACAGTTTTACAAATGGGATGTTGGAAATGCAATATGGACATATGTGACTAGGAAAGACAAACTTAAGGGAACAAAAGGCACTTGTTTACCAAGTTTTCACCTTTTGGATTTTTTTTCTTTTTTTGCTACCAAGGCACCTATTGCTAGGTTTTCACCAAGGCACTTTTTTCTCTTTTTTTCTTTTTTTGTATTTTTATTTTTTTCAATTTTTTTGTATTTTTCAAGATCTCTTTGACTGTGTGCAATAAATATGATGCTCCTCATTTGATACTCTTTATACTCTTTCATCTCCCTCATGTGTAGAACCTTTTGAGATGAATGCTATTGATGGGTTCTTGGAGTTTCTCTCCTTCACAATCTGATAACTTATAGGTTCCCATTCCAAATGAAGACACTATGATGAATGGACCAAGCCAATTAGCCTCCCATGTTCCTTTCTTCTCTCTTTCAACCTGATTCTTTAGGTTTTCCCTTAACACTAAGTCTCCTACCTGAAAGACTCTCGGTTTGATATGCTTATTGTAGTTCCTTGAGATTCTATTTTGATACACTTTCAGGTGCTCATAAGCTTGTGTTTGGTGTTCTTCTAGCAACTCCAATTGTTTAAGTCTAGCGACTCTATAGTCTTCATCTGTGATCAACCCTTGCAATGACACTCGTAAAGATGGGATTTCAACCTCTAATGGTAGAACTACTTTGGCTCCATAGACTAATGAAAATGGTGTGGCTCCTGTAGGTGTCTGAATGCTAGTTCTATAGGCCCATAATGCTGGATTAATTTGCACATGCCAATCCCTTCCTGATTTATTGACCGATCTCTTCAAGATTTTCAAGATGTTCTTGTTTGTGGCTTTGGCTTGCCCATTTCCCTGAGGATAATAGATGGATGAAGAATGGTGAGTGATGTGAAATGTAGCACAAAGTTCATCTGCGTCCTTGTTTTTGAATTATATTCCATTATCTGTTATTATGGCATGAGGAATGCCATATCTACAAATGATGTGGTTCAAGATGAACATGGAAATTTGCTTACCCGTGGTCATGATCAAAGGAACTGCTTTGACCCACTTAGTGAAATACTCTGTTGCAGTTATGATGTATTTGTGACCATTTGAAGAAGGTGGGTATATGACGCCAATTAAATCAAACCCCCATTGATAGAAGGGCCATGATGTCACAAATGGGTGCAATTCATGTGCCGGTGTATGTATCATGTCACCGTGATATTGAAATTTGATGCATATCCTAACATAGTGGCAAGCATCTTTTTCTAATGTCTTCTAGAAATACCCTAAGTGAAGGATCTTCTTAGCTAGGTTTAAACTACTTGAGTGTGACCCGCAAATGCCTTCGTGAACCTCATGCAAATCTAAATTAGACTCTTCCTCCTCTAGACACCTAAGTAACATCTCATCAAGACCCTTATGATACAATGTTTCTAAGAGGATTATGTAATGGGCTGATTGGCATATAAAATGTCATTTTTGGGCTCGAGTTTGGTCTAGAGGTAGCACTTGGTCTTTGAGATATGTATATATAGGGTCGTACCAAGGTGAGTCATGTCCATGTAATAGGGAAACAATTTGGGTTTTGGGAAGGTCAAATGCCAATTTCACCAACTCCTCCACCAAGAACTCGTACTTCTCATTTTGATCTGGTTTTTATAACAAGGAAGCCAAGGTGGCCATGGCATCAACTACTCTATTTTTCTCTCTTGAAATCTTCTCAAAACTGATCAAGGCAAAGTACTTCTTCCATCCATCAATCATGGTCTTATATGGCATCAACTTTTCATCTTTAGTGTTATATTCATTGTTGACTTGATTAATGATGAATTAAGAATCTCCATATATTTGTAGCTCTATGATGTTCCATTCTAAAGCCATTTTGATGCCTATGACTAGTGCCTCATATTCCGCTATATTGTTTGTGCATGGAAACAAGAGCTTGTAGGACTTAGGAATGGTGTACCCTTGAGGAGTGACCAATAATATGCCGGCCCCAGAACCTCCTTGAGTATATGAGCCATCAAAGTATAACTTCCACATTTTAGCCTCTATGTTTACAATGGCAGAATCTGAAAATTCCACTTGAATAGTTTGTGTAGAAGTCATTGGATTCTTAGCTAAGTGATCTGCTATCACTTGTCCTTTTATTGCTTTTCTATCGACATACTCAATGTCGAATTCACTCAATATCATGACCCACTTTGCTATCCTACCTGTTAAGGCAGTTTTACTTAGCAAATACTTTAGAGGATCAATTTTTGCAAATAGCTTTACCTTGTGCATCAACATATAATGTCTCAATTTTTGAGATGCAAAAACAACTGCTAGGCAATCCCTTTCCATGAATGTGTAGTTAAGTTTGTATTTGATCAATGTCCTACTCAAATAGTAGATAGCTCTTTCCTTTCCTTGTTCATCCTCTTGCACCAAAAGCACTCCTAGAGATCTTTCGATAGTGGATATGTAGAGTAGCAATGTTTTGCCCTTGATTGGTGGCATTAGGATAGGCAGATTTATCAAATAGGTCTTCAATAATGTGAAGGCTTGATCACATTCTTCATCCCACATGAACATAGTATCCTAGTGTAGCAACCTTGTGAAGGAATGATATTTTTTGGCCAATTGAGAAATGAACCTTCTTATGGATTGTATTTTGCCTTGTAAGGACCTCATTTGGCTGATGTTCTTTGGTATCTCCATATCTATTATTGCTTGTACTTTCTCTGGGTCCACTTCAATTCCTTTGGCTGAAACTATATAGCCTAACAATTTGTCAGATTGGACACCAAAGGCACATTTCTTTGGGTTTAATCTAACTTTGAATTGCTCCAACCAAATGAATATCCTTTTCAAAATTTGTAGGTGTTCCTCTCTTTTGTGTGACTTGGCTAATATTTCGTCCACATAATCCTCTAAAAATGTGTGCATCATGTCATGGAAGATAGTTGTCATGGCCCTTTGATATGTGGCTCCAACATTTTTAAGGCCAAAGGGCATGACATTCCAACAAAAGGTGCCCCAAGGGCATGTAAAGGCGGTCTTCTCTTGGTCTTTAGGTGCAATTTTGATCTAATTATATCCACTGAAACCATCCATTAGGGAGTACATGGAGTGACCCACTGTCAAGTCAACTATTGCATCAATGCTCGGAAGTGGGAAGTCATCCTTAGGACAAGCAAGATTTAGGTCTCAAAAATTTGTGCATACATGAATGGATTTGTCATGTTTTGTGACCGATACAATGTTAGATATCCATTCAGCATAAGCTATCACTCTTATGAATCCCACCTTCAACAATTTTTCTAATTCCACCTTGACTAAGAGAGCTATATGTGGGTGCATTTTCCTCAACTTTTGCTTGACAGGCTTAACCCCTGGTCTAACATTCAAATGATGCATTATAAAGTCAGGATCTAATCTGGGCATGTCGGCATATGACCATGCAAAGTTCACTTGTTGTTCTCAGAAAAACTTGATGAAATCCTCTCTTTCTAGAGGTGTAACTGATGTTGCCAAGTGTATACATTTCGGATCTAATTCTATCCCAATGTTGACCTTTTCTGTCGGCTCTATGAGTATAGGGGACCTTTTCTTCTTCATGCTCCGGTAGAGTATCCAATCTCTCTTCCTTTGATGCCACAATTGGGTTTTCACCAAAGGAAACATCTTTTATCTTTACTTTTTTGGGTTCTAGTGTTGCCACATAGTGGTTTTCAGCACTATAACTTTTCTTTTTCTTATTTTTTTTCATTTTTTTTCTTTTGACTAAGAGATTGAACCCCCATTGTTTCTATCATGTTCGGTTCAAATTCATTGGTGAAAGAGGGCTCAACTGCATTAAGGTATTGGTTTGTTGCTTGGTCATTTGGAAAATAAAGCAAGTCACTTGGCTTGGTTTGGTCCTAATCAATAAGATGGGGATTTATCAATGATAAGGTTTCATTATGCAAGTTCTCATTAATTGGGTTTATGGACATGACTTCATTTGAGGGTTTGTACATTGTATCATTTAGATCTATGACATGCGCTTCCTCAAGATGGTTCATGGAAGAAGGGTCGAAATCTCCTTCACTTGAGTCCTCGTCAACTTCTACGGGAAATAGCATGGTAAAAACCACAAGTGGATTAAAACTAACATTTGAATCTCCCTCATCTGAAGGCATCCAAAATGTATCTATCCATGGTGGATTAGTAGGTGCTTTTCCTATGTTAAGACCTTGTATATTAGGCTCTTCATTGGCTTGATTTTCTTTCCTTGGGATCTTTGCATAAGTATGTATTTTGACTACTTCTTTATCATGGCATGATTCATCAGATAGGGTATCCCACTCATAATCCTGAGAGTCATCACTATCTCCATCAGATTCTAAGGCATTTAATTGAGGATAGAAATCTTGCATTGGGTTGGAGCTTTCACCTTTGTATTGGTAGCCTACTCCAAATCTTTCTTCTTTTTCCCTCCAAGTAGGTTCAATGGGTTCTAATAAGCCTCTATTTCTTTGGCCTAAGGGTCCTCTTCCCTTGTATCCCATTTTTTGCACTATCTCAAACCCTTTCCCATATTGCTCAGTTTGTACATTACCATGCTGGATTCTTTCCATGGGAGTGCTTGAGGTATCCTCTTCATCATGATAAAGCCATTGAAGGACTTCATTCTCCTCCTTGTCAAATGATGCTTTGTCACTTTCTCTTATGAAGTAAGAGTTATACTTATGAGGTAAGTGTTCTTTTGATGGTTTTCCATGTGTTCTTGGAGATGTGGGCATGTCGAATAGGGAAACGGAGTATTCCCCTACTCCTTTGGAACTAATTTTGCATTGTTTGTCAAATGCCTCCATCATCTCACTCATTTTCTTGTAGTTGTCCTTTTTAGCTTCATCTTTTTCTTCTCTAGTGGGTTTGTAGAGTACTATCTCTGATTTAGGTGCTTGATCTGAACCTTCATTTAGAGTTGGACCCTCGTAGCTCATCTTTTCCTTTCCCTTAGTTGATGTCATTGAGCTAGCTTGAGAAGGGTTTGGAGTAGCATTTAATGTTATCATGGGATCATCCATTTTGGTATCTTCAATGTTGGCTCTTTGAATGATTCCTTCTCAATTATGTGGAATAAATAGCTCATGAAGGGGTTTGAGTGCATTGCAATATTGGAATGGATTTGAGTCCCCTCCAACCGTAATTTCTTCACCCATGTATGAAAATTTGATGCATTGGTGGTATGTGGATGGGACTACTTGCATCTCGTGGATCCATGGTCTCCCCAACAAAATATTATAAGTTAACTTCATGTCCAATACTTGGCAATTGGTGTTCTTTTTGACAGGTCCCACTTGAATGGGCAATATGATCATGCCTTTAGAGGCCCTTTCAGCTTCATCATAAGCCTTTATGGTGATTCTTTTCATAGGGTCAATGCAAGACTTGGACAACCCTAAGGATTTGATAAGACTCAACGTGCAAATGTTAAGGCCGGCTCCTCCATCAATGAGAGCTCTTTTGACTCTTTGCCTCTCTCTCAAGACCTCTATATGCAATGGTAGGTTTTGGGGATGAGTAATAGACATGTCATCTTGGTCAGAGAATGACAAGCAATGAGGTGAAATGAGATGACCTACCATGTTTTGAAACTTCCCTTCTTCTAAATTAGTAGGAACATTCATCTCTACTAGAGCTTTTTCTAAAATTTCCTTATGGTTAGGGGATAGCTTCAATAGCTCCAAGATAGAGATTTGTGTTGGAGTTCTTTGTAGCTGATCTACCAAGCTATACGATTTTGTTGTTGTAGAAGATGGCTTGATCACAATGTTGGACTGCGGAGTGCTAACAATTTTAGGAGCAACCCCTTGTAAGGTAATCCTTGAAGTCTTCCCTCTCGTAATAACATTGGATGTCTCTTTTTGGGGCTGCTCTTTGATTATTATAGCATTCACAATGTTATCATAGGGTGGCGCAAAGTTAATGTTATTGCTGCTTTGTTTCTTGCCATTAGATGACTCCCCTTTGTCATGTTTATAGAAGGGTTGTTTGAAAGTTGTATGGTCTTCATTGCTTTGAGGTCCATCAATGGTGATCATGCCACTATCGATTAAGTCTTGCACTACATTCTTTAGCTGCAAGCATTCATTTGTCGTGTGCCCTCGAATTCTATGGTACTCATAATGGTTATTGGCACTCCACCAACTAGGCTTGTTGTGTGGCTCATAAGGCTAAATGCTAGGTAGATTAATGATGTTGTTAGCTATGAAAGTCTTTAGTGCCTTTTCGAGGGGTTCACCCAAGGGTGTGAAGTTCCTTTGAGGAGTTGGCACCAAAAATTTATCAAATTTATTACTCCTTTGATTATTTCCTTGGTTGCCACTATTAGCATTGTTGTTGGAAGGTGCATTGGAGGTCTGGTTTGCATTATTCACCTAATTAGGTGTTCTTGTAAGAGCAAATGGAGTCACCTTCAAGTTTCTAGAATCCACAATCCCGTCATTAACTACTCCCTTATTGGTGTTTTTATACCGATTATTGCTATTGAACCAATTCTTATTCTGATCGGTGCTCAAACTATTAATGAATATGTCCATTTTTTCCTTCTCGAGCACACTCCTAGGATACCTAGCAAATACTCTCCTCCACCTTTGTAAGAAAGTGAGGAATGCCTCTCCATCTTTTTGTTTAATATTGCATAATGTTATCATCGTGACCTCATGCTTGATGTTGTATGAGTAAAGGGCCATAAATTTTGAAGCTAGTTCTTCGAAGGTTTTTATGCTGGAGGGTAACTTAGAAAACCACTCCATAGCCATGCCTCCTAAGATTCTTGGGAATAGTCTCATTAAATAGGTGGTATCATGCATGAACTCTAAGCTCAATGCACAAAACTCCCACAAGTGATCTTATGGATCCAATGTTCCTTCATACTTGTCATATTTGGGAAACACTACATTGATCGGGAATGGTGCCATTACTAGACTCTTATCAAACAAGAATGGGCACAATGCTTTGATAGAAAAGGGTTTAGGAGCCCCGCTTTTCTTGATTGTATCCAGTTGCATTTCAAATATTTTGAACTATTTGTTCATGATGTCAATGGCACTTTCTTCAACTTCAGGTGGTTTTAGTTGATTCACATCATAATCTCGTGGGAGCTTGAGACCTGCTCGGGCTAGGTCCATGAAATACTTCTCTTTATCCCTTGCCATTGCTTTTTCCATGAGTCTTAAGAAATAGGAGCACTAAATAGCTTCATCAACCTTGTCAGCGGTGGCATCATCAGCAGTTGGTTCGGTATTAGTCCTTTGGTGAGTGGTATCAATTCCTTGGGTGTTTTGATATGCCCCTCCACTATTGGTGTTATCTTGATTATTCGTATTAATGCCCCCATTATTTGCATCACCTTGGTTGTTTGGGTCGATGCCACTATTGCTTTTATTACCCAAGCTACCATAGTACATCATGTTGTCTTCCACTTCTTGTTCGGGTGATTTTTGGGGTATTCTTGGAGTGGTAGAATCGTCTCCTAGGTAAGGGAGCTCTTGTCTTAAGTAAGTTATGTCCACTTGCAAAGTTTGCTTGACGTAGTAGGATCTAGTAAAAGCAGGCATGAACAAACCAATTGTAAAATAAGAATCAATCGTGCCCTTGTTCAAATCCTTTGTAAAATTTACAAAAATTGTGTAGAACAGGATTTTTGACTGGGTTGAATGTTGGAGCAGTAAGAACACGGAAAAGGGTATTCAAATATATGATCAAAATTTTTTGACCCCCTCTACAAATACTCTCTGTTTGCCCTTTTAGATTTATGGGCGTCATTGACCTGAGCGTAGGCGTGACTAAATTTTGCGTATGTGTGAACTGGTATATTGTTAGGTGACACACTGTAGGTATGCAGGCGACACTTTCCTATTGATAGGCGATTTTCCAATTTTAGTAGGCGTGTTTCAATATTTCCTGGGCATGACTTCACTGTTGCTATGCATTTTCATATAAGTCACAAGCGTAATTGAACCTCTCATAGATGGGCTTATTTTGTGCACAGGCGGCACTTCTCTGACCAAGTTGTAAGATTTTGAATTTTTTAAACTTTTAAGATTAGGTCCTTTGAAATTTTCTTGTTTGAAAATAAAAAACAATCCCAACACACACATCAATCTTTCATCATGTCCCTAAAACAATCTAATGTGTATATTCTCAATCGTTTCCACAAGTATAACACAAGAAAGAATTCCAAATAGCTTACCTAAAGTCAAATTTGGCTCTTAACATGGCTCTAAAAGGTGGTCTTTCTACTTTATCCAAGATTTATTGTGGATTCCGTTCAAATAGATCTTAAACTTTCATCCCCCAAGTATGTTAAAGGGTTTCCCACATGCACCAAGGTACGATTTTGCATAATCTGTGAAGACTACTAGAGGAAATTCAAAAAATTTAAAATTCATTTGTCACACACCCCATTAAGGATGCATGCATTTCATTTTATAGTGGGTTGGATTCTCGCAACAAAAGCGAGCATATCCCACTTTGGGTTGTCCCTCTCACCAGCCTCGTTAAGGCACAACTCGGGAGGCGAGCCCACTAATTCTCTATTTTAACTAGCATGTTCATATAAAGCAAGGAAAATGGATTTAAGTTTAAGCTTTTTGGAGTTTGGTTCACCTAGAAGGTGAAGAGCATATCCCTAACTTTCCCTTTAGTTCCTCAAACACTCAAGCAACAAAGTTCTTTTTCAATCTCGTAACAAAGAGATTCTTATAATTGAGGTGTTTGGTCAAATTCTTTATTTTATTTAAGCTAGATTCAATGAATGCCACAATTTAAGCAAGTGCAAGCTTGATTTGATGAATACCTTTTCCTTTGTAGCTAGCAATGGCTAGGTGCTTTTTTGTGATTTTTGCCTTTTTTCTTGCTTTTACTCACCTAGTGGCGATCATTCTCGCTCCCTCCTCCAACAAGTTAGTCCAACACAGCCATTCAAAATGAGGGGAAACCAAAATAAAAAATTGATGAAGCAACCATTATGTATGAATTTTAGAGAACTTATTTGCAAATTTTCAAAGGAAAACTTGATTTAAGGACTAAAAATTCAATTTAAAGAGACAAATTTTGATTTATATGCTTCAACAATTGCAAGATAGTTCTAAAATACCTAATTGTCCTCCTCTTGTGTGGTCTCAAGAATAGCTTTGATGTGCTCAAAGTTCTCCTTCTTAATCCTCTTTGCTAAAGCCTTTCCTTCTTGATTAAATCTACTTTCTGGCTTCTGTACTTTCCTGTGATTTCTCATTTACTGTTAAATCATGTAAACAGGGAGTTAGACAAATAATTTAATCAATTCAATAGTAAATAAAGGCAATAGGTAGCATGCGACATTGTCCAGCTAATAGGCGTGAATAAATTGTTAGCAAGCGTAACTTTACTGACAGCAAGCGGTACTTTGCAGTGACACAGGCGATACTAAAAATTACACAGGCATGAACAACTTATCACCAAGCGTGAACAGAATTTAAAATTGTGGAAAATGATTTATGCTAAGCGATAATTTAATAATAGTAAGCATGAATTGAAATATTATAAGCGTGATTGTTATTTAAAATTGTGAAGCAAAGTGTAAAGGTAGGCGATAACAGATTGTGGCAAAGCGATACTTCCTAAGTCACAGGCATGACTTTAAACACCAAAGGCTGAATGCTTTAATATCACAAGTGTGAGTGTATGATTTGCAGGTGACTGCAGAGTACTCAAGACCGTATAGAATTTGTATGCCAGGTGTGAATCTTCAGTTAAAAGGCGTCAGGACAGAGATCGTAGGCAATAGGCAATAAAATGACTGCAGGCATGAACAAATCTCTCGTAAGCATGACTTCATCGGTTTCCTGCAAAATATTCATGGAAAATAGGTAATACAAGCATGCAAATTATGATGAAAATGATAAAATGAGGCCTAGGGCCCCACGGTGGGCACCATTTGTGTGATGATGATAATCACCTTCATGAAATTAAGATCAAATTAGCAACAATTCTAAAGTAAATACAATGCAAATCTATTTAAAAATGAAACTAAGATCTATAACATCTCATGGCTCTCTAGAAAGAGGTGGTAAGTGAAGCTCTCAACTCAAATCTCCACTAGTGACACTTCTAAAATGAGAATGTATGTTGTTCTATGCTTCTACAATGATTCTATGATGATGATTCTAGCTCAAATTGACAAAATTATAATGAAAATGCTCTAAATGCTCTTAATTGCTCTTAGAATGCTCTTCAATTGCCTATAGTAACAATGCTTTGCAAATGAATTTCCAAGATCAATTGCTCTCAAAATGCTTCATATTTATAGTAAATTCCCAAGGGTGGGGGGTGGAGTGAAGTAATCATGATTTACCTTTGGTTGAGTCAAATACTTTGTTTTGTTCATAAATGGGGAGACAATTTAAATGTTTGTCTCAAAGCTTTGGACAAAAGGACAAGATTGAGTGGTTGAGATTGAAACTTTAGAATGAGTGATTGAGATTCATCATTTTTGAGTGATTTGTGTCTTTTTGTCCTCAATTTTCATTGGTTGCTCAACTCTGTTGAAAGATATTAGAAATTATTAAATTCAATTAATTAATTAAATTTAGACATGTAAGGGTAATAGGTTCATTTTGATTTTTGATTTAAACAACTATACAACTAATTGATTAAAATCAATTATGTAGTGTTTTTCACCCCTTTAAGCTTTGATTTAATTATTTAACCTCATTATTTGATTTTTCCTTTGCTCTTTTAATTGATTTTGTCCAACTTTATTTAATTATGTCCATTTTAATTTGATTTGATCCATTTTAGTGCATTTTGACGATTTTAAGCCATTTTATTGATTTTTGCAATTTAAAAGCACTTTGTCCATTTTTGCGTGTCTACACTTCCTAAGGGGGGGAACATCATTCAGTTTTCATGGAGCAGTTTCTACATTGATCTAGGATTATCTACCATTGGTGTACCTTGTACATTGAAGGGGGGATAATTTGTCTCTTTCTACTTCCTATTTCGAGGGGACATATTTGGCTGTGTATTTTGATCACAATTAGTTACCATTGGTTTCTTGTTTTTCCCCTTCTATTGGGTATGTTCTTGATTGGATAGTGGCATCTTCATCAACCAAGGACATGGTGACATGTGAGAATACTTCAGATACTTCATACTTCATTTGGGTTCCCCTTAATTCCTTCTTCATATCCATAATGGGAAGACTTCTTGCATTTTTTCTTGTTATATATTCTTCCTAAGGGGATAAATGTTGTTTATAGGCATTGGACTATGTTTTGCCTTCAAGCACTCACCATCCTTGGAGGAGATTACTCATTATGGGGGGATATTATGTCTCCTTGTTTCCCTCTTATGGGGGGATACTTGATTGTATATGCATGATGTATGTCATAATTGGGGGTCTTGATTACTCCATCCATCCACGCATCTTGTTTTCTTTTCATCTCTCTTTTTGGGGGCTCAGTTTTTCCCATGAGGTTTTCCCTCTTTCTCTACTTTATGAGAGATTAGATTGCTTTTTATTTTGCATATTGTACATGGGTACCTAACATGGCCTATTAGTTGGGACACATCATGCATTGTCATCTAGCTTTGTAAGCTCAAGTGCATTCCCCTAAGTTTCACTTAAGGGGGGTGTTGGTGTAATTAAATATTTTTAATTACACTTTACTTAAGTTTACTTAGGATAATGCATTACATATTAGTTGTCATGTAGACACCTAGAATTTTGCATCTTATTTTAGCACGTGGTGTAAGATATTTCCACTTTATGTGTGAGATCCACCTTTAGTGCTCTTATTGCATTATCATCCTCTCATTTTTGCACATAATTTGTTGTATAGTGGAGGATGATCCACCTTTGGTGGACATGTGAATACACCATGTGTAGGTGATAGGTTATCATTTCAATATCTCTTGGTTATCATGCATTGCCTATATATTCAAGTATATCTACTTTGTATTTATCAATTGTCCATTATCATTGTGGTATTATTGATTGTATTTCATTGTTGATCATTATTGAATCAAGTCATTGATCATGTCATTTTGCCTATCTGTCTTGTGCTATCAAGTGAGATTCTAGATCTTGGCATTTTCAGTTTTTTGCCTAAGGAAAATTCTTATAGGATGAATATGATCATCAAAAGATAAGGTAAATGGAACTTGGGTTGAATGTTGATGAGTTGCAGAACATTAGAACCTTGGGAATGGATCTATGGGGATAGTTCCCCTAGTTTTTTGCCAAAGAATCTATATTATTCTTGTTGAGTCAATTTAAGGATGGAAACATCACTTTGGAAAAACCTTATCTGATCACTAAGGAAGCCATTTAAGCTATTACATGATTGTGCAACATTGATGATCTCCTTGGGAAGAAAAAGGTGAAATATGGAGTTTTTGAGGAGGTTAGTGGTATCAACAAAGATCCCCAAGTTTTATTGGTAAACACAATTGTTGATCCTATAGTCAAGTATGTTTCTTATGGTATCACTTACAAAATTTATTTTTGAAATCTTGAAGGTTCTACATTAGTCGTTACTGTGTATCTTGCACATATGATTGTGATGGAAAATGAATAATTTGACTTGTGTAGTATTATAACGAAGAATTTAATTGAGAATATCATAATCTCTTTAGTTGAAGGTTATTCTTTCCATTTTGGGTTTTTTCTCATGTGTTTAGTATTCTACTTTCTAAATTCATTACCATCAAGAAAAAATGTTATGTGGAAATTTGGCATCACTGTCAGAAAGCAAGTTTACAGATATTTGGAATATATGGAAGATAAAGAAAATGCATGAAAATTTTATTTCTCATCCTCGCATATGGATCTATGCTCCCATTTGATATTATCTAGAGATACATCTATCAATCATTTTGAGGATGGTTCCTCTTCTAATCAGAGGGAATTAGAGGTTGTCATTGGTGGTTCCCCTCTGCAACCTAAAAGGAGGAAAAATAGCACAAAGGGAAAATAAGTCATTACTAAAATCTTAGAAGATAAGGAGGATGAAGAGCCTTCATCTAGATCTGACTCATTTGATTAATATGAAATTCATTCTATATTGGGTGAGGGTGATTTGAAAATGATTGATGAAAAGTGGTATGCCTGCTCTTTAGTCAAGATGCCTAATATTGAATATGCTTTAGTTGTTTATCTACTCAAAATGGGTATTGTTGTTTTTAGTATTTCTGACTCGTTACCAGATGACTTGGTAGAATTTGTTGAAGAAAGGTTGTTGCGGGAAGGATTTGAAGGACATAAGATCAAAACTATGATTAAGAAAAGATGTGTCAATGTCAAACAAAAATTGTCCAAACACATTAGTGAGAAAAAATAATGCATTGAGGAGATGTCTGACATTTACAAGTATTGTCCTTAATGACCTGATACTATTGATTATTTCAGAAGAAAAATTGAAGCTATTGAATCTGAACTAAATTCTATTGGGAAGCATTTTGACTTTTTCAAAGATAAAGATGGAAAAAAAAGAATAAGAGTTGGTGCTTTGTAAGCTAGGATTTTTTCTACTCAAAGGCAGAGGGAAGATTTTGTTAGAACTTTTTGGTTGGTTAAAGAAATTGACGAAGTCTAGTTAGATAATCTCTTCAAGTTACTTTCTATTGTAGAGAATTATGAACAACAATGCCCATCTCTGGATAATATTTATATGTCATCTTCATTTCATTTTTGGGGTTTACATGCTAGTATGTGTGCTGAAATGATTTCTGTAGTACAAGCTTGGAAGAAGATTCTTCCAATTGTAAAAGAAAGGTATAAGAAAAATATTCTTGTAAAAACAATAATTTTTAGTTGATTTCCTGAGAATGTTCTTATTTAGCCCTTTTCCTTCGATGGAAAAAGGGGGAGAAAATGAAGAGAAAAACAAAAAAATGAATTGCTTAACAAAGGGGGAATTTTTGGAATTTTTGTCAGTTTAGAGTTTTAGAGTTTTTTGTTGTTTTTCCATCAATGCCAAAGGGGGAGATTGTTGAGAAGATATGTCATTGTTGTCATTGATGTCAAAACCTATGATCCAGAATGTTGTGCTCCAGATGATGTACAACATTGATCTAACCTATATAGTGTGCTATGATGATAAGTAGTGTAGATTTTTTCCTTGATCTGGATATGGTCATACTTCTTTTTGGGACAATAGTAGAAGACATCTAGTGCATAATAATGAAGATTAAACCTTTGATATTGGTTTTTGTGTTAAAATCTTATTTTAGGTATCTTTTCTATCCAAACATTCATGCAATATGTTACAAGTTTTTGGTACATCACTTATATTCCATTTATGAATAGATGATGTTAATTATGTTCCTTCTATTCATACTAGATTTAATGGATATCAATACTTGGTCTTGGTTGTGGAATTCCCATTGGCACCAAAATATATCTTACATACCTCAAAGTTATTTATCCTTTGGTAATCCAGCTACGAAATGAATTCATCTTATGTATGACCTATTTATGGGTCTCATGGTAATGTGGAAAGAAGATCTTTATGTTTGACCTATCCTTTGGGTCTCGTGCTAGTGTGTTGAGCCTTAATGAATATTTCAAAATTGTTTTTGTAGTGTTTAAGCTGACATATGTGCTAGGCCGCCCTCTTCTAGATTTCTATTGTGTGTGTGTGTGTGTGTGTGTGTGTGTGTGTGTAACATTTTTTTAGATTCGAGTGTGGTGTGTGTGCGAACTGAAAAAGGGATGTGAAGGATGATGAATTAATGTGACAAGGAATAAATAAGCAAGTGGAAATTAAGTGACAACAAAAGATATGTGACTATGATACGATGCAATAAACAATATTGCAGAGCTTGTGCAAAGAGGTTGTTGGAGGTTAGCAGAAGATTCGTAATTGGATTTATTGTATACAATTATTATTTTCTTAACCAAAAGTGACTTTATGCATATGTAGAGAAGCTCCACTTGTTGGCATTAAGCAGAATTGCCACTAGTGACAACACTTATTTGCATTCTAAGTGCAAACTGAGCAGAACAGTGCAAACCGAGCAGAACAGTGCAAACCGAGTAGAACAGTGCAAACCGAGCAGAACAGTGCAAACCGAGCAGAATAGTGCAAACCGAGCAGAATAGTGCAAACCGAGCAGAACAGTGCAAACCGAGAAGAACAGTGCAAACTGAGCAGAATAATGCAAACCAAGCAGAACAGTGCAAACCGAGCAAGACAGTGCAAACCGATCAAGATAATGCAAACCGAGCAGGACAATGCAAACTGAGTAACATTATGTCTACCGAGTCACCAGTACTTACCGAGTTCAAAACCTACCAAGTGGTTAGTATGAACCATGCCTTCACTTCTACCGAGTGCATGATGATGCCGAGTAATGCAGTGGACGCCGAGTATCAGAAAGTCACCGAGTTAGTTTGCAGGAATCGTGTAACCATACTTGGGTCGACTTAGTGGCACTTATGTTTATTTGTCAAGCCGACTTTGTAATTGTAATTAATTGTTTAGACTTGTATATAAACAATGTTGTAAAGATGTCAAGATAAAATTATATGAGTATGTATGTGAATAAAAAGAAAAGGCAGAGATAAGCGAATTACAAAGGGCTACAGCAGTATAGGGAACAACAAAGACAAATTCATCACAGAAGGTGATCAGTACATTCAGCGAATCTCAATCAGCAATCTAGTTGCAAAGCAAGAGATCTACTGTTTCATCCTAACAGGTGAATCAGTACTAAAATCCTTTAACCAGGTAGACTTAACAATCTGTTGTAAAATCTCTTTACCGAGTGCATACTTCATTGTATGTTTGTAAATCCTTTAACAAGGTGGATTTAGCAATCCTTATTGCTCCTAACAGGGCAGATCATCAGAAGTGATCAAATTGTAAGCCTTAACCGGCCAACTTTATTCTGTAGTACTAAAGCTTTGTGGGTTTCATCCCTACCCCAGTTTTACTTTCTTTTTGGAAGGTTTCTGGGTAACCAAATCTATGTGTCATAGTTGTGAATGCTTTTAAGTTTCATGCTTTCTATATGCATAAAGAAAAAGTAAACTATATGCTAATACATCTGTAATTGTAAGAAAATTTGAAGTTACTAATTCACCCCTCCCCTCTCAGTAACTCAGTTAATCCCTGAATATTTCCAACACCACTAGTTCATGTTTTGAAAGTAAGACTATTTGGTAATCAGTTGTTTTTTATTGGTTGTGATAGTCAAGCAGTAAACCTATATCTACGGTGAGAAACTCGATAGTGAGCCACCCTTTATAGAAATCACCTTAACCAGTGTCACCTTAAGTGATGTTTCATAATTGAGAATTAGTATTCTCTGTGGTTTTTTCTTTCTTGGGTTTTCCACGTAAAATATGGTGCTCATTATATATGGTGTTCTTCTCTACTTTCTATCTATTTTATTTATCTGATTGATTTAAGCTTTCTCTAAATCAATTAAAATGAAGAAAATTATTTTATGATAACTGATTCATCCCTTGCCCCCCATCTCCCTCTTAGTTATCCAAAGTATTTAATAGAGGAAAGAATGAGAGAAACTTGTATGCTTTGAAGAAGATTGAAATAGAACAAGAAAAGGAGAAGATGCAGAACACATGGATCAAGAATTTCGATAAGAAGGAAGAAAGTAAGGAAAAAGATGATTCTATACCTCATGGTGGTCCAAATGTTTCTTTTGGAAATAAATAAAGAGCATTGTACAAGGGTGAGTTTTTATTGAAAAATTTATGGACACCCTTATAGTTGTTATGTTGGATAGTTTTTAGCATGCTAGAAGTATTAGATAAAATTTTGGAGATTTTCAAGTCTTTGTAGAGTCTTGTAGAGGTTTTTATGGTCTTTGTGTATACATAGAAGCACCTTTTTTAATGTTTGATGTACTTGATATGTTGCATTCAATGAAAATCACTTAGGATTTTATAAAACAATATATATTCTACATTTTGGCATTTGTTTCATCGCTCTAAGTTATGTAAATTGAAGAGTTGTGTTGTGTGAAGGATATATCTCTTGTTATAAAGTGTGTGAAACCCTAGTGGTGTTATTCTCAAGTATTTCATCATTTTTGAGCTATCTTTTTTGAAGTTTTGAAGTTGTGATGGATACTTCTATTATTGTTTATGCTTCAATTAAGCCTCGACTGAAATTCAAGTCATATTTTTTTGTGGAAATGGAGAAATAAAAAGATGAGATGTTTTTGAAGGTTCCAGTAGATGTGGTGTATATTAAAGGCATTAGGGAATATATCTATGTGTTTTTTATATATATTAGTCACATCAAATTCAATAGATATGTGGATGAAGATAGTGGAGAACAATTTGAATACATTCAAACTCAAATACAAACAAATTCTAAAGAAGGGTTTGGATATATGGAAAGATATATCATATTTCAACTATGAGCAAAATTGGATCAAAATCATTCTGAGTAGAATTCATAATGTTGTAATGTATTTGGAAAATGCATATAACATAACAAAGGATGCCTTTAGGGAATTGATTTGGTTTTGTTCTTCTAAAACCACTTGAGTTTTGAAGTTGGTAAAGAATGATATGGTTACCAAGCTAAATAGTGGACAATTTGATAATTGGAGTATGATTTTGGAAGAAATAAAGGTTCTTGACATTCATTATGTTACAAAAGGAATTCCTCACAAAATATAATTTCATAATTATGATGGGAAAATAACAGTTATAGTCATTCACGTGACATATCAGATGGTGATTTAACGTGAAATCTTTGATTTGTGTTAGTTTTTGAAGGCATATTGTTGGACAATTTGGAGAGAACCTAAAATCAAAGTATCAGTTTAGGTTTGGGTCCCTTATCATTTGTTTGCATTTTCTATTTCACAATCACTTACAAATAATAAATAATAAGGTATGGAACAAGTTTTTTTTGTTGCATCACAAAATCAAGGAACATATTAGAAGTTTTAAGAATGATATGACTGCATATAACACCCTACATTAGAGTTTCTAAATAAAAATATAAATGGAGATGTAGGAAATGGAAAGATTCTTTTGAGATTTGGTTTAGAAGTACAAGGATGAAGTTACCTTCCCGGTAAATAAGGAACATTGCTATATTTAAGTTGTAGAACCAAGGACATGTTGGTTTCTAGAGCTCTCCTATGAGGTTACAACACAAGATGTATAGAGTAACACTGATATACTACTACAAATGCTTAAGGATACTAATGAAAAGAGGTTTGAGACTATAGAGGGGTTAATGAACAAAATGATTAGGAAGAAGGTGGAGAGAGACATGATAAAAGAATGGTAATTTTGTTCAAGAAAGTGAATCTACCTCGGGTGTTAGAAGCCTTTGGATTGGCCCCTCTAGAAGAAGGAATTTTTGACATGCTCAAAGAAGATCTATCAATTCTACTTTTGTCCCTTTATTTGTAGTGAAGATATGTTCCTTAAAAACACCTATGAGAGAAAAGTCTCCTAAGAAGATGACCCCAAGGCCTAAAAAAAAGAAAAAAGTGACAAGTCCATTCTAGAACATGTAATAATTAAAGATGATGTTAGCACCAGTGATGAAGAAGAAGAAAAAGAAAAGGTTTTTGTAAAAAATAGAGTAAAAAGAAGAAAGGATGAAGTAGAAGATGAAGAGGAAGAGGAAGAGGAAGAGGAAGAAAAGGAGGTTAAGCCTCTTGTAAGAAATAAGTCCACAATCTCTCTAATAAAGACTTATGCTAGAAAGGAGAAATGAAAGGAAAAGAAGAAAACTAATTATACTACTCTAGCTGGTATTGCTTATCAACCTCTTGATTTGGAAATTTTGGTGAGTGTCATTACTCAACATGATTCTTAGGAGATGACTTCTAATCTTTATGAAGACACTCCTTTGGTATATAAAGTTATTATTCAACACATGATGACTTTTTATGTGTATTTAGATGATATTCTAGACAAGCTTATAGAAGAACTTAGGGAAGTTTTGAGTGTAAAAAGAAATGAAGCAATTATTATAGAAGACTAGATGTGGAAGCATGCATTAGATAAAATATGTGGCACTCTAAGACAAAGTGAAGATTTCCAAAACACTTGGACAAATATTTCAGACAAAATAAATGGTTAATACCCTCATTGAAAAAGATCTAGAAGATATTGTAGGAATAATAAACTATATAGAAGAAAAAAAATAGAAGTCCTTGAAGACTTGAAGAAGGCTAAGAGTGTTCCTCTAATAATGATTAATGTTTAAGAAGGTCATGTAGTATTCCTCTTCTAGAGGTTATAGTGAGTGTGGAGATAGAGAAGAGTATTCTAGAGAATTTGTGAGGCAAATGTTGGAAATATGCCAAATGTGGAGAAGGCTCTGGAGAACAATTTGGTTGAGGAGAAAAGTGCAAATAAGAATATAGATGAAGAGAAGAGTTCAAACACAAGAGAATATGAGAAAGGATAAATGCAAACTAGTGAATCCTTTAAACCCTCCAGAGATTCCTTTTTATATCTCTTAAGTTTGTAGATTCAATTTAAGCTAATTTTGACAACAGAGGTTTTGTAGGTGTCGATGCTACAAGGCCAAGTGGACCTAACCAAACTTACCCCACTACATAAGCTATATCTTCATGATATTCTTCACTAGTCTTCTTAGAATGAATTAATAAAGTCACAAATGTAAAGTACATAATTAGTAGAGGATGCAATAAAGGTCTCGGAGGAAGGCCCTATGGATATCACTATTGATTCCTCCTTGTCAAGTGTACACCATCTTCAAATATTTCTTGGTGGATTCAAGTATCGTTATTCTAAATTGGAAGATAATACATAGAAGGGTGAAAAGAAATTGGACGAAAAGAATTTGTATAATATGGTGAATAGATGTGCAAGTGCACACAAAAGGATACACGACAATCTGAAAGAGTTTGTAAAATATGTGAATAAAGTGATTTATGTGTATCAATTTTGTCATTGGTGGCCAATATTGACAAAGAACATAAGGGATCAAATAGAATTTGTCAAGTCTCAAATTATGCAGATGTCTAGTGCCATTAATTTGAAGAATGGTAGAGAGGGTACTATAAGGGTACAAATTGAAAATATTTATTTGCAGATGTCCCTGCTAGAAGATTAAGATGAAAATATCAAAAAGTAGGTTATTCAATTGAGAGATTTAGATGATCTAAAGCTCATTGGTTTGGTGAAATTGTTTGAATAATAAAACAGTTGGATCAAGAAGTTAAAGTTCCAAGTACAATAAGGGGGCCATATATGTTTTGAAGATTGAATGACAATGCAGTATACTTGCCTCTGCAAGAGAAAAATGGATGATTACTTAGGTAAAATTCAAGGTTCTTTATTAGGGCATATTGACCCCATCAAAATGAGTTGTCTCTTTTTTTTCACTAAGATAAATTCTCGTTCTTGTACATATGCAGAAGATTTTGAAGTGCATTTTTTTGGTTTTTGGGTACTATATGTAGTTAACACGCTAAGAGGGAGATAAAATAAAGATAGGGGAAGACTATCTAGTAAAAAATATTTTACATGTGAAGCATTAAAGTATGTTATATAGGTGGAGTATTGCAGATATGATACCCTTTGTCTTTGATGTTAAAGGGGGAGTGATGCAAAGATGGTATAAGTGTTTCCATTAATAACAAAAGGGAAAATATTTGACATATGCATAATGTTTATAATGTTGTCTTTGATGTCAAACTTGTTTTTAGATACAATTTTAGGATGTTTGAAGTATATTATGGAGCATTAAGGTGATGTTTAAGTGCTTGTATCAAATTTTGGTTAAGTGTGACTATTCCAGTGAGCAGAGTATCTAACATGGTTATTGTATTTTGGTCTACATTATAACATGAAGCTTATGTATATGTGTGTGTGTGAGTTTTACACCTTCATGAAATAACAAGATTTAAAAGACAATTACACTATTCAAAGCAAACTAATCTAAATAATGCACAATTAATCTAAATATCTCATGGATCTCTAAAATAAAGTGGTAAATGAGGCTCTCAGCTATGATCCTCACTAGTGACACTCTAAAGATGAGAATTAAGCTATATGATATGCAAATTTAGATCTATTCTATCAAATTCTAGCTCTATTTGATGAACAATCTACTATGATCAAAGCAATTTAAGCTAATTAGCAATGAAAAATGATAAGTGAGTGATGTGGATGCAAATTGAAAGAGCTTTGCTGCAATTCAAAGATATGGAGTGGATGAATTATGCTTCTAAATGCCTTCAATATATAAGATTTTCCCAAGGGTAGGGGGTAGAGTGAGATAACCATGGTTATGCTTGGGTAAGGTCAATTAGCTTTGCTTTGTCCATAAATGGGGGGACAAGGAGGGGACAATCATTTAAATGGTTTCAAAAGGCTGGACCATTTCAACAAAAGTGAGTGATTTGTGTCCATTTTGTCTCCTTTTTGCCTTGTTGAGGGAAATTATGATTTATTAATTAATTAAAGTAATTAAATTTAGCCATGAAGGGTAAGATGTTCATTTTGATTTTTCATTTCAAAAACTATGTCATTAATTGAATTTAATCAATTTCGTAGTGTTTTTCCCCTTTTCAAGCTTTATTTAATCATTTAATCATTTAATTGAATTGTCCTTTGATTTGAATTGCCTTTGTTCCATTTATTGATTTTTCGTGCTATTTGATGATTTGATTGCACCTTTTGATTGATTTAAGCCTTTTGCCAATTTTTTGTGTCTACAAATGCCCCTCTTTGGATCGATGTGCGAAGAACACTGATTCAAAGATTCCCTTTAGTACTGATGATTTGATTCAGGTCCTGGTTCTGATATGCCTCTGATCATTCTGATTGATGTACTTCCTGATGATGATGATGTGCCTCTGATGATGATGTTGATATGATTCTGATGCCTCTGATATGATATGGGTCCTGGTTTGATGATAGGTCCTAGGTTCACTGATAAAGGTCCTAGGTTCACTGATAAAGGTCCTGGGTTTATTGATTCCTGATATGTTGATAAGTTTGATATGACAGCAGATTTAATATTGATTTTTCTCCTGATATGATACTGATTTGCCTCCTGATATGAAATTGATATGATATGATAACTTGATATGATATGATATGATATGATATGCCCACTGATAAATGTTTTTGATGTGATGCCAATTTGATACTCTGATTCCCCCTCAGAAATAAAACATATTGATTCCTTGATTTGACAAATTTTGATTAGTTGGAATATGTTTTGATTTCTGATACCATTTTAAAGAAATAAGCAAGTTTGATTTATGCCCCGACTAATGAAGATGTCATATAATAGGTCCATAGTGCATTTTTAAGCCTTTATTAGGGCCAATTTCACCTTAAATAGGGTAAAACCCCTCATTTTACTATTCATTTTCACCTTTCCCTTTTGAGATTTTTAGCTCTGATTTTAGCCCTTTTTACACGATGGTGGTCCCACATCGCAAGCATTGGTTTGAGAGAGCGCGCCGGTTCGGTCGGAGAGTGAACGATGGTCCTCCGGTATGTCATTCAAATTTTCCTCGTGTTTCTAAAATTGCATTTATGACTTCATTTAATGCGTTTTAAAATTTTGATTCTGTGTTTGAGAATAGAAATGTCGCCTCTGTGCAATTTAGTTACACTTAAAAAAATTAAATGTAGCCTCTTTAAAATTTAATATCGCCTTTCATAGCTCTATTCATGCCTATAGAATATCTTTTATCGCGTCTGTCAAATTTGGTATCGCTTAGGGTTCAAACATTTTAATTGTTCATCGCGTGAAAAACCCTAGATAATAAAATGTCGCCTGAGGTAAATATTATATCACATTTTTGAAATGAAGTCACGCGTATGATTAAAATCACGCATATGACGAATTAGATATCACCTTTGGTAAAAGAAATTATGCCTGAAAGAAAAGTCACGTAAGTAAAAAAAATTTTTTACGTTGCTTGAGACTTTTCTATGACGTCTGATTGCTCGATTGCGTCAACTTGATTGATATGGATCACTTCATTGAATTTGATCGAATGTTCAGTTAGCTTGTTCCCCTTCTTTGATTTCAACAATGAATTAGGACATTGATAACTATGATTTCCAAGGATAAGGTAAATCAATCTTCATCACGACTGATAGGTCATGGGTCTAATCGTCCATTCATTTTATTCTCAAACGCTTAGAGACATAAAACTAGGATCATCCTTCCTCAATGCTTAGAGTTAGGATTGGTAGGTCTGATAGGTATATTTAAATTGATGACTATGATTGATTATTTGATTTCCTGATATTAGGTTACTCATGTGATTCCATTATTTTGGTTAAACAGGAGGATGTCCCTGTTCTGTACCTCCGGACTGTACCACATTGGGTGATGGAGCTAAGAGAGCAGTTGACTAACACCGAGAGATGAGTGATTAGGCGATGTGGTTTGTTATGTGTATTAGAGCTTCCTCAGTTCCAGATGAACCGAGGTTTGATTACCGCTGTCGCAGAGCATTGGCACTCTGAGACAAACACTTTTTGGTTGCCACAGGGAGAGATGACTATTACTCCTGAGGATGTATATAGATTGCTGCGGATCCCGACACATGGGGAGATAGCATATTATGATGTAGTGTATGATGGGACTTATTGTCGGTGAGTATTCAAAGATCCTTCTATTGGTGATGATTGCATCCTATGGCCTCAGTTTGCTTCATTTCCTATTTTACCAGCGATGTTAGGTGCTATCATTGGTGGCATGTTACTACCTGATCGTCGGGGTCACGGATTTTCAGTGGGTTGGGGCAGGATTATCGAGGACTTACTTCATCAGCCTCGATAATTTGATTGGGGATCCTGTATGCTTGCACAGCTATACCATGATCTTCATGAGGTGGTTTATAGGAGATCAGCTACTTTATCTGCTGGGATTCACATTTTGCAGCTTTGGATATGGGAGCACTTACCAGTTAGTCATCTGATATCAGAGCGAGATCGACCTTTAGGGTATCTGTTTGCGTGGCAGTACACTGGGATGGTGACACAACATCACTTGGGACATTTGAAGTATTGGCGGCGTCAGATTGATGATATGGATGAGGTCTGTTGGAGACCATATGTCGATGTTGAGGATTGGAGAGAGGATGGCTTGGAGTTACCATATATGTTTGCTCCTTGATGGATGATCGGCAGGATTGACTCTGTCCTTGAGAGATTTTTGGCAGGTAGAGTGCTATGGTAGTTTGGGCAGATTTAGCCTATGCCTCAGGGATCTGCAGTTTATGCTCATTCTAGTGCAGAGAGGGCTACGTGGGGACACATGCCTTCATATGATGATGCTATTGAGCAGATATCACGGCTTGGTTTTATGGACTGGGATATGAGATTACATATTAGAGATGTCAGGGTTACTCAGGAGTATCTGGATTGGTTGATGGAGCATCATATGCCTTGATTTACAGACCCTGCAGAGCCAATGCCTAGGAGAGATGATGATGGTGATGGTGTCGGTGGTGGGAGGAGACACAGAGGTAGACCATGAGGTAGGGCAGTGATTAGACTCAGAGGACGAGCGAGGGATATATAGATACAGGCACCACCTCCTCCTCCTTCTCGTCCTACAGTAGCACAGAGACAAATGATAGATCGTCAGGACCATGTAAGGGCTGCTAGGCAGGATTTAGTGTCAGGACAGGATACAGGAGCGGGATTACCGCAGGCTACCGTGGATGGTCAGGATACAAGTGCACAGCAGATGCTAGCAGCTTTTTCCCGTGATCAGGGGAAAGCTCCTATAGATACAGGTGATCCTCAAAGCACCTATGAGGTTGGTGAGAGTTCTAGTACTAGCCAGCTGCAAGCAGACGTGGGAGCATTACGGACAGAGGTATCACAGATGTCTTCGATGATTCAGCAGTTAGTGTCAGGTCTGGCTCCATTGGTTCCTCTCCTTGTTGCTATGGTTGGTCAGACACCTCTTCAGCCGCCTCAGCAGCCTCCATCACAGCCTCCTCCACAGCCTCCTCCAGGACCTCCTCCCAGTGGTGACGAGAGTTGAGCTATGAGTGCTCTTGTTGATTAGTTGTGTACTGATGTTGAGATACTTGATGTTGTATCATATTCTTGTGACCTTGGTGTTATCCTTCCAGTTGTACTTTGATACTTGTTTGACATTGATGCCCATGTTGATGGGCGATTATAGAGTTGATTTATGATATCATTGTTATACTGGATGCGTTGAGTTTTGAGTAGATGTGTGATATGAGGACATTTATGATCTTTCTTGTTTTTTACTTGATGATATATGAGATTACCTTTAGATGCTGCTATATGTGTTGATCTAATGCATTTGTTTTGAATGGATGTGTCTATGGATGCAATGTATCTTATGTATGATATAGATAGATGGATGCATTTCTTTCTTCATGTATGGGTGCAATTTTTTTATTTTTGCTGCTATTTTCTCATGTATGCAATCTGTATCGCTGTCTAGATGTATGCACATGTAAATGGTTATTTCCTTCTTTTCCTCAATGGTATATCTATGTAATGATTAATGGTATGGAATGAATGCAAAAAGTATAATCTCATGTTTTTATTGTAGAAAGATGATATTGAGATGATGTAGTGCTTGCTGATTTGACCTTGTTGATGATGTTATGTACCCCCTTTTTGATGCGAAATGAAACCCTTGGGAAAAAATGCATGTGCAATTATTCTAACATGAGAATGCATTTTTAACCTTTCTATGAATGCAATTATCTTTTCTATGAATGCAGCTAAGTGTCACTAGCTTTTAGCAAAGAAATGCCTTGAGGATATATTTCATCATTGAGCACTTGGGACCGAAAAGTCGATACAATCACCACTGCCCACTGACATGATGATATGAATATCACTTTTTATTGCTCATATGGTAACCTCCATTTTGCTTTCCCATCGGTCTCGTCGATACGACTATCATTGATTACAAATAATCATGAGAGTACGAATACCGATTTTGTCAGATTCTATGTTGCAAGTGGATTTTGGCATTTAGATATGAAGAATCTAAATATCCAAGGTATCCGGTTGCGTAAACAAACAAAAGTTAACTCATTGTTTTATAAGATAATCCTCGATGGTTCTTTGATGACCATGTCTTTAGATGAATTCTCATAAGGCAATGAATCTTCCTCCAAACATTCACTTCATAGTCAAGAAAAATATCATGTCTCCATCATTGCCAATCTAGTTGAAACATCATTGATTAGCTAAAAAGACTTGATACAAATTGAATTAATGTAAGTAAACAGATTTTTAACCAACTTTTCAAAAGAATCTATCTAGGTGTTTTGCATTGTTTTCTGATCTTCAAATAATATTTCCAAGTGTTTTGATCATGGAATGATGTTTGATTTTTAATCCTGAATAATAAGTCAATTTGGGCTCAAGGATTTGTTGTGGTAGTCAACTTCTTGGTTAGTAAACAATGATATCAATCAAAGGTTTACAAAAATTGGATCTCTCTTCTGAAAATGTTGATCTCTTTCTGCTTGTGATTGAATGTTTCTCGTTTGAATCCTTTTTTGTGGTACTCACTTTCCGATCTATTTTATGCTGCCCCCAAGTGTTTGATGTATCAATTTTGACAACTTTGGGCAATGCAAAGGATGATGCTAAAAATGTTATTATGACTATGCACAAATGACGGATGCAATGAAGGTTTGGACAAATGGGATGATGAGATGCATTATGTACACATGTGACTAGGAAAGAAATGACTTAAGGAAACCAAAAGTGCTTGTTGCCAAGTTTTCACTTTTGGGTGCTTTTTTCTTTTTTTTTTCTTTTTTTTTTTGCTACCGAGGCACCTATTGCTAGGTTTTCACCAAGGTACTTTTTTCTTTTTCATTTTTTTTTTGTATTTTTCATTTTTTTAATTTTTTTTGTATTTTTCCTTATCACCTTGGCGCCTATTGCTAGGCTTTCACCAAGAGATAGTTTTCCAAATGTTTTTGCTTTCTTCATGCTCAATTTTCCACTATTTCTGATCTTTCTTCCTTTCCAATGTTTTTGGATTTTCCATTTTCAAATGTTTTTATATTTTCAAGATCTCTTTTCAACTATGTACAATAATTATGATGCTCTCTCATCTGATACTCTTTATACTCTTTCATCTGCTTTAGGTGTAGAACCTCTTCAAATGAATGCTATTTATGGGTTCTTGTAACTCTTCACCATTACAATCTGATAACTTATATGTTCCAGTTCCAAAGGATGACACTATCACAAATGGGCCTATCCAATTAGCTTCCCACTTTCCTTTCTTTTCCCTTTCAGCTTGATTTTTGGGATTTTCTCTTAATACCAAGTCTCCTACTTGAAATGTTCTTGGTTTGATGTGTTTGTTGTAATTGCGTGAAATCTTGTTTTGATAAACTCTTAAATGCTCATAAGCTTGAGTCTGGTGTTCCTCTAACAATTCCAATTGTTGCAGTCTGGCAATCCTATAATCCTCATCAGTGATCAATCCTCTTAATGAAACCCGTAGAGATGGAATTTCAACTTCTAATGGTAGAACTGCTTTGGTTCCATAAACTAAAGAGAATGGAGTGGCTCCTGTAGGTGTTCTGATACTAGTTCTGTAAGCCCCATAGTGCGGGATTTATTTGCACGTGCCAATCTCTTCCTGATTTGTTAACTGATCTTTTTAATATTTTGAGGATATTTTTGTTCATTGCTTCAACTTGTCCATTGCCTTGTGGATAATAAATGGATGACGAATGATGTGTAATGTGAAATGTCATGCAAAGTTCATCAATATCCTGATTTTTGAATTGTTTCCCATTATCCGTGATAATGGCATGTGGAATACCATAGCGGCAAATTATGTGGTTCAATATGAACATTGAAATTTGTTTGCCGGTTGTTGTTGTTAATGGAACTGCTTCCACCCATTTGGTGAAGTATTTTGTTGCTGTGATGATATACTTGTGTCCGTTTGAAGATGGAGGATGTATGATTCCAATCAAGTCAAAACCCCATTGATAAAAAGGCCATGGTGTAATGAATGGGTGTAATTCTTGAGTCGATGCATGTATCATGTTACCGTGATATTGACATTTGCTGCATGTCTTCACAAATTGACAAGCATCCTTTTCTAATGTTGTCCAAAAGTACCCTAAACGAAGGATTTTCTTAGCTAGATTAAGACCGCTTGAGTGTGACCCGCAAATGCCTTCGTGGACCTCGCGTAAAGCTAACTTAGACTCTTCTTCCTCTAGACATCTAAGTAACGTCCCATCAAGACCCTTATGATACAATGTGTCTGAAAGGATTAGGTAATGGGCGGCTTGGCGTATGAAGTTACATTTTTGGGCACGAGTTTGGTCTACGGGGAGTACTTGGTCTTTAAGGTAATTATAGATGATTCCATACCAAGGAGAGTCATGTCCATGTAAAAGAGCAACAATTTGGGTGTTAGGAAGGTTGAATGCCGGTTTTACCAACTCTTCCACCAAGAACTCATACTGCTCATTTTGATCTAGTTTTTGTAATAATGAAGCCAAGGTAGCCATGGCATCTGCTGCTCTATTCTATTCTCTTGGAATCTATTCAAATGTGATCAAAGCAAAGTACTTCTTCCATCCATCAATCAAGGTTTTATATTTCATCAATTTTATATCTTTGGTATTGTATTTATTATTAACCTGGTTGATTATGAGTTGGGAATCCCCATACACTTGTATTTATTCCAAAGCCATTTTGATGCCAATGACTAATGCCTCATATTCCGCTATGTTATTGGTGCATGGAAATAAGAGTTTATAGGACTTTGGAATGGTGTACCCTTGAGGGGTAACAAATAATATACCTGCTCCAGAACCTCCTTGTGTATAAGATCCATCAAAATATAATTTCCATGTCTTTGCTTCTATGTTGACAATTGTTGCATCTGGAAATTCAATTTGAATGGTTTGTGTAGACTCCATTGGGTTATCTACTAAGTGATCTGCTATCACTTGTCCTTTAATTGCTCTTCTATCAACATATTCAATGTCAAATTCACTTAGGATCATGACCCATTTTGCTATTCTACCTGTTAAGGCAGTTTTACTTAGCAAGTATTTGAGAGGATCAATCTTGGCAATTAATTTGATCTTAAGCATCAACATATAATGTCTTAGTTTTTGAGATGCAAAGACCACTGCTAGACATGCTCATTCCATGAATGAGTAATTTAGTTCATATTTTATTAAGGTTCTACTAAGATAGTAGATTGCCCTTTCTTTTCCTTGCTCATCTTCTTGTGCCAACAATATGCCTAGAGACCTTTCTGTGGCTGATATGTATAACAACAGTTCTTTGCCCTTGATAGGTGACATAAGAATAGGTGGGTTTATCAAATAATTCTTCAAAATAGTGAAGGCCTTATCACATTCTTCATCCCACATAAATGTAGTGTCCTTGTGTAGCAATCTGGTGAAGGAGTGACACTTTTCTGCTAATTGAGATATAAAACTTCTTATTGATTGAATCTTTCCTTGTAGTGATCTCATTTGACTAATGTTTCTTGGAATCTCCATTTCTAGAATGGCTTGTACTTTTTTAGGATCAACTTCAATTCCTTTTGCTAACACTATATAACCTAATAGCTTGTCGGATTGGACACCAAAGGCACACTTCTTTGGGTTTAATCTAACTTTGAATTGTTCTAACCGAATGAATATTTTTCTTAGGATTTGTAAATGTTCTTCTCTATTGTGGGACTTTGCTAGAATGTCATCCACATAATCTTCTAAGAAAGTATGCATCATGTCGTGGAAAATAGTTGTCATGGCCCTTTGATATGTAGCTCCAGCATTTTTAAGACCGAAGGGCATGACATTCCAACAAAAAGTACCCCAAGGGCAAGTAAATGCTATCTTTTCTTGGTCTTTGGGAGCAATCTTTATTTGATTATAGCCACTAAATCCATCCATTAATGAGTACATTGTGTGACCTGCTGTCAGATCTACTATGGTATCAATGCTTGGCAATGGGAAGTCATCTTTGGGACATGCTAGATTTAAATCTTTGAAATCCGTACACACACGGATAGATTTATCATGCTTAGTAACTAGCACAATGTTAGAGATCCAATCAGCATAAGCTATTATTCTTATGAACCCCACCTTTAACAATTTTTCCAATTCTGCCTTGACTAGGAGAGCCACATGTGGGTGCATTTTCCTTAATTTTTGCTTCACAGGTTTAACTCCGGGTCTAACATTCAGATGGTGCATTATGAAATTAGGATCTAGTCCAGGCATATCTGCATATGACCATGCAAAATTTACTTGTTGTTCTTGGAAGAATTTGATAAAGTCATCTCTTTCAAGAGATGTAAGTGATGTAGCCAAGTGTATGACCTTTGGATCTAGTTCTGTACCAATGTTAACTTTTTCTGTTGGTTCTATAAGAATAGATGACCTTTCTTCTTCATGTTCAGGCAAAGTATCCAATCTCTCTTCTAATGGTGCCACAGTTGGGTTTTCACCAAAAGAAACATCTTTTATTTTCATTGTTTTTGGTTCTAATGGTGCCACAGTTGGGTTTTCACCAATAGAACTTCTCATTTTTTTTATTTTTTTTCATTTTTTTGATTTTTTGACTAAGAGATTGGACCCTTTCTATTGTCATTATGTCCGCATTGAGTTCGTTGGTGAAAGAGGGTTCAACCGCATTTAGATATTGGTTTGTTGCTTGGTCATTTGGGAAGTAAAGTAAGTCATGTGGTTCGGTTTGATCCCAATCAATGAGGTCCGAGTGCATCAAAGTTAAGGAATTATTGGGTAAGGTATCATCAATAGGATTTATGGACATGACTTCATTTGAGGGTTCATACATTGTATCATTTAGATCTATGATGTGCGCTTCCTCAAGATGATCCATGGAAGTAGGGTCAATGTCCCCTTCGCTCGAATCCTCATCAACCTCTACGGGAAATAATGTGGGAAAAGCCACAAGTAGGTTAAAACTAACATTTCAATTTCCCTCCTCTGAAGGTGTCCAAAATGTTTCTATCCATGCTCCACTATTAGATGCTTGTTCTATATTAGGCCTTTGAATAGGAGGTTCTTCATTAATTGGAGCATCTTGTTTTGGGATTTTTGCATAAGTATGTATAGAAATGACTTCCTTATCTTGACATGACTCCTTTGATAAAGTATCCCATTCATAATCCTGAGAGTCATCACTATCTCCTTCGGATTCTAATGCATTTATTTGAGGATGAAAATCATGCATTGGACTTGAACTTTCTCCTTTGTATTGGAAACCTACTCCGGATTTTTCATGACTTGCCCTCCAAATAGGTTCAATAGGTTCTAATAACCCTCTATTTCTTTGGCCTAAGGGTCCTCTTCCTTTGTATCACATCTTTTGCATAATATCAAATCCTTTCCCATATTGTTCGGTTTGTATATTGACATGCTGAATTCTTTCCATGGGAGTGTCTAAGGTATCATCTTCATCATGATAAAGCCATTGAAGGACTTCATCTTATTCCTTATCCCATGTTGCTTTTCTATCTTCCCTCACAAAATAAGAATTATACTTATGTGGCAGATGTTCTTTTGATGGTTTACCATGTGATTTGGGAGATATGGGCATGTCAAATAGAGAAACTGAATATTCTCCTACTCCTTTTGAACTAATCTTGCATTGTTTGTCAAATTTGTTCATCATCTCACTCATGTGTTGGTAATGATCTTCTTTAGCTTGTTCATTTTCCTCTTTAGTAGGTTTGTAGATCACTATCTCCAATTTAGGTGCTAAATATGGACTTTCCATTACATTTGGACCCTCGTAGCTCACTTTTTCCTTGCCCTTAGTTGATGTAGTTGAGCTAGCTTGAAGAGGATTTTGTGTATCTTCATTGGTGATTCTTGGAATAACTCCTTCACGATTATGTGGAATGTATAATTCATGCAAGGGTTTGAGTGCATTACAATATTGGAATGGATTTGAGTCTCCTCCAACCGTGATTTCTTCACCCATGTATGGGAACTTGATGCATTGGTGGTATGTGGATGGGACGGCTTGCATCTCATGAATCCATGGTCTTCCCAATAAGATGTTATAGGTTAATTTCATGTCCAACACTTGACACTTGGTTTCCTTCTTGACTAGTCCCACTTGGATAGGCAATACAATCATGCCTTTAGAAGCTCTTTCAGCTTCATCGTAAGCTTTTATGGTGATTTTCTTTGTAGGGTCAATGCAAGACTCAGATAAACCTAAGGATTTTACAAGACTTAATGTGCAGATGTTAAGACCAGCCTCTCCATCAATAAGGGCTCTTTTGACTCTATGCCTTTCGATCAAAACCTCTATATGTAATGGAAAATTTTGAGGATGAGTTATAGACATGTCATCTTGATCGAAAAATGAAAGACAATGAGGAGCCACGAGATGTACCATATTTTGAAACTTTTCTTCCCCTAAGGTAGTAGAAACATGTGTCTCTTCTAAAGCTTTTTCTAAAATCTCTTTATGATTCGGTGACAACTTCAATAACTCTAAGATTGAGATTTGTGCTGGAGTACGTTGCAATTGGTCCACCAAACTATAAGGCCTTGCTGCTGTAGGAGGTTGTTTGACCACAATGTTGGATTGTGGGATATTGGTGTTTTGAGGGACTATCCCTTGTAAAGTCATTCTAGAATTTTGCCCTCTTGTAATGACATTTGTTGCTTCCTTTTGAGGTTGTTCATTAATTATTATAGCATTAACAATATGATCATATGATGGCACAAAGTTGAGATTATTGGCACTTTGTTTCTTGCCATTTGATGACTCACCTTTATCATGTTTGTAAAAAGGTTGTTTGAAGGCCGTATGATCTTCATTATTTTGGGGTCCATCAACGGTGATTATGTTATTATCTATCAAGTCTTGCACCACATTCTTTAATTGTAGACATTCATTTGTAGTGTGCCCCTGAATCCTATGATATTCACAATGATTCTTAGCATCCCACTAGCCTGGCTTGTGGTCTGGTTCATAAGGCTTAATAGCGGGTAATGTAATAACATTGTTAGCCATGAGAGCCTTTAATGTAGTTTCAAGTGATTCTCCCAAGGGTGTAAAGTGTCTTGAAGGAGTGGGCTTCAAATACTTATCATACTTGCTGTTTTGATCCTTGTTTCCTTGATTATTCTTGTTGGCATTGTTATTATTGTTGGACGGTGCATTATATGCTTGATTAGTATTATTCACTTGATTTGGTGTCTTTGTAAGGGCAAATGGAATCACCTTCAAGTTGCTGGATGCCACTACACCATCATTAACAATGCCTTTGTTGTTATTTTTTGCAGCATAACGGCTATTGTTATTGTACCAACCTTTATTTTGATTGTTGGTATTGTTGGTATTGTTGTTGTTGGAGTTAGAGTTGTTCTTATTTTCCTTGTACAATTTCAACTCTCCACTCTTAATCAACACTTCTTCCATTGTAATTCCATTATCAATAAAATCTTGGAAGGTTTTAGGACATTGCATCCTTAGTCTATAATTTAATTCGCTTCTTAAACCATTAATAAAGATATCCATTTTTTCTTTTTCCGGTACACTTCTTGGATATCTAGCAAATGCAGTCCTCCATCTTTGCAAGAATGTGAGGAAGGCTTCTCCATCTTGTTGCTTCGTGTTACATAACGTTATCATTGTGACCTCATGTTTGATGTTATAGGAGTAATGAGTCATGAATTTAGAAGCTAATTCTTCAAAGGTTTTGATGCCGGATGGTAGTTTTGAAAACCAATCCATGGCCGTTCCTCCCAAGCTTCTTGGGAATAGTCTCATTAAATAGGTTGTATCATGCATGAATTCAAGACTCAATGCACAAAACCCCCGAAGATGATCACGTGGGTCAGATGTTCCTTCATACCTATCATATTTAGGAAATGTTACATTAACGGGAAAAGGCACCATGACCAAACTCTTATCAAATGGAAAAGGACATAATGTTTCAATAGAGAAAGGCTTAGGAGCCCTGTTTTGTTTCAAACTGTTGATTTCCATTTGTAATGCCTTGAATTGTTCCCTTATTGCTTCCATAGGGTCTTCTATTTCCTTGGACTTTAGTTGTTCTATGTCAAAATCTTTAGGTAGCTTTACCCCCGTTTGTATCAAGTCCATGAAGTGTTTTTCTTTATCCATAAGCATGGTCTTTTTCATTAGTTCTATGAAATAAGGACATTGTCTTGCCTCTAACGCTCTTTCAACTGTGGCTTCTTCCACAGTTGGGGGTAGGTTTGTATTATGAGGAGGAGGTAAGTTGTTGCCTTGTGAATTTTCTTCTTGGGAATTAGGATCTCTTCCTCCATTATTAGAATTTCCTTGATTATTGTTAGGATCCATACCCCCATTCATGTTGTTCCCTCGGTTGTTAGGATTGGTATTTCCTAGGGTGTCGCTAAACATCTTGTTAGTGTCCTTTGCCTTAGTGGGTTTTTTAATCACTCGTGAATTAATGAAAGTATCCTCCGAAAATGGGAGCTCTTCCTGTTTGTAGGTCACGTCTGTTTGTAATGTTTTCTTTATAGAGAGTGATCTTGTAATAACAGGCATGAACAAACTTTAAGGGTATGTTGACTTCTTCTCTTGATAAGCTATTTTTTGGAATAAGGTAAAGGTTTTTGATCAATTTTAAATGGTTTAAAATCTTAATGATGTTTTGATCAATAACTTTGGAATATCTTGTTTGAAAATATAAAAACAATCTCAACACACACATCAATTTGGTACCATATCCCTAGAATGCTCTAATGTGTGTATTTTTGAACGTTTCCACAGGTTGAAACACAAGAATAGCTTCCACGCAATCTACCTAGCACATAATTGGTTCATAAACATGGCTCTAATAGGTAGTTTTGCTATTTTACCGTTATGTAGTAAGTTTTCCGTTTAAAATAGATCTTAGCCTTTCATCCCCCAAGTATGTTAAGGGGCTTCCGACACGCACCGAAGCATGATTTTGCACAATCTGTTAAGACTACTAGAGGAAGTTCAAAAGAGCTAAAATCCTTTTTTTCGTGCACCCCATTAAGGATACACACGTTTCATTTTATAGTGGGTCGAATTCTCGCGGCAAAAGCAAGCTGTCCCTCTCACCGACCCTTTTAAGGCAATCTCGGGAGGTGAGCCCACTAAATTTTAAACATGTTCATTTGAAAGCATGAAAAGTGGATTTGGTAGAGCAAGTTTGGGAATTTGATTCACTCAAAGAGTGAAGAGCATATCCCTATCGCTTTTCCCTTATCCCAAACACTCACAATCAATTTGGTTCTTTTTCAACCCCGTGACAAAGGAGTTCTTAGAATTGAAATGTTTGTTCTTTTCCTTTTATGATTAAACTATGTTTTGAACTTTGAAAATGCCACAATTTAAGGGAAGTTTGCAAGCTTGATGAGAGAAATACCTCAAACAATGCTAGCAAAGGCTAGGCGCATTTTTAAGTAGTAGATTTTCTCATTTTTCTCTCCAAATCCTTCCCTTACCTTAATGAAACATTCTCTCCACCAGCAAGTTAGTCGGCACAATACAAACAAAGTGAGGGGAAACCAAAATCAAAGCTTAGAATGATATAGTTGATTATGCTTTTGATTCTTTTTACCAAAATACTTGCAAAATTTTTTACAAACTTAGGGACTAAACTCCCAATTTAATGATACGTATTTCTGTTTGTAAGCATCTACAACAACAATGTATTTAGCATATAACTCTACCTCCTTTTCTAAATCATTATTGAGAACAAAGATAGTGTGTACCCAGTTTTCCTTTCTTATCCTCTTAGCGATCAATTTCTCCTCTAAGTTATGCCTTCTCTCTGGTTTTTGAACTTTCTTATGACAGACCATACTCCTGAGACAGAAAAAAATGAATGTGAAGTCAGAATACAGTCATCATTTTAACACAATTGATAAAATATAGAAAATACAGCCACGCGACATTGTCCAGACTATACGCGAGATCCAATTTAACAAAGACGTGATTACTTTAACCATGAGCGTCACCTTAAGGGGCTCAAGCGAGATTAAAATAACCAGGTGTGATATCAAATTTAATCTACGCGTGAAATCTTTACCAGACGCGACAACAGTGATTATTTTGATAAAATATAAAGGCACAGTCAGGCGACATTGTCTATACTGAACGCGAGATCTAATTTGGCAAAGATGTGATTACTTTAACCGCAAGTGTCACCATAAGGGGCTCAAGCGAGATTAAAATAACCAGGTGAGATATCAAATTTTATCTACGCGTGAAATCTTTACCAGACGCGACAAACTAAGTTTGTAAAAGTGATATCTAATTTATCAAATGCGACATTTAAAATGAAGAACGTGAGAAATTAAATGAATAAGGCAGTGTACTCCCTTCACACCAGACGTAAAATGATTCCTCGACCGTGGCTTTTTAAGTCTGATCAAGCGACATTTAAATGACCAAAGGCATCAATCCTTTATCCAAGACGTGAGAGTTTAATTTCTGACCCTGTGATTTCTTTCGCCAAAAGCGTGATTCTGCAGGCTAAAACGCGTAAGAGTTTAGATTGTAGGTGATATTTTGATTTCCATCCACGACATTTCTTTTCTTTAGGCATGACTTCTTTATTGGTAGGCATGATTTCTTTTCTGTAACCTGCAAACAGTAAGCAAATTCATGCAATTCTAGCCTAAATTTTGCAAATAACGTGGAAATAATGATGAATTTGAGGCCTAGGGCCCCATGGTGGGTGCCATTTGTGTGTGTGAGTTTTACACCTTCATGAAATAACAAGATTTAAAAGACAATTACACTATTCAAAGCAAACTAATCTAAATAATGCACAATTAATCTAAATATCTCATGGATCTCTAAAATAAAGTGGTAAATGAGGCTCTCAGCTATGATCCTCACTAGTGACACTCTAAAGATGAGAATTAAGCTATATGAAATGCAAATTTAGATCTATTCTATCAAATTTTAGCTCTATTTGACGAACAATCTACTATGATCAAAGCAATTTAAGCTAATTAGCAATGAAAAATGATAAGTGAGTGATGTGGATGCAAATTGAAAGAGCTTTGCTGCAATTCAAAGATATGGAGTGGATGAATTATGCTTCTAAATGCCTTCAATATATAAGATTTTCCCAAGGGTAGGGGGTAGAGTGAGATAACCATGGTTATGCTTGGGTAAGGTCAATTGGCTTTGCTTTGTCCATAAATGGGGGGACAAGGAGGGGACAATCATTTAAATGGTTTCAAAAGGCTGGACCATTTCAACAAAAGTGAGTGATTTGTGTCCATTTTGTCTCCTTTTTGCCTTGTTTAGGGAAATTATGATTTATTAATTAATTAAAGTAATTAAATTTAGCCATGAAGGGTAAGATGTTCATTTTGATTTTTCATTTCAACAACTATGTCATTAATTGAATTTAATCAATTTCGTAGTGTTTTTCCCCTTTTCAAGCTTTATTTAATCATTTAATCATTTAATTAAATTTTCCTTTGATTTGAATTGCCTTTGTTCCATTTATTGATTTTTCATGCTATTTGATGATTTGATTGCACCTTTTGATTGATTTAAGCCTTTTGCCAATTTTTCGTGTCTACAATATGTTTTATGGATAGATAAAAAAGTTATAATTAATGTTTCAAGTGCTAGAATATTTTGCAAAATAAAAGGTGAAGTTCTATGTGTTGAAGTATACAAAGATAAAGCATCTATTGTTGGAATGCTTTGCATTTCTCTGCTATTGATAGTTTTGTGCTATAAATTTTAGATATAATTTTTGTTGACGACATATGATGGTACATTTTTATATTGCTATCAGGATTTAATTATTTCATTTTTTAGTCAAACTCATTGACCCTTGTTTCATGAGTAGTGGTTCACAATAACCCATATGAGAATGAATGGAACACTTGGAACTCATTGCATCTAGGTGATTCTTGCAAAGGTGAAGCATCAAGACTTCCCAAAAGGTCACCCATCCCAATATTACTCCAGCTCAAGCATGTTTAACTATGAAGTTATCTCCATGGTTAATCCCACTCTACTTGCAACCCCATTTGAAAAACCTTTAGCAAGTGTCATGCATTATGAATCATTCATTATAAATCCCCTTAAGCTCATCAATTGATAAGTAGGAGATATTTTCCACAACAATTCAAACTATGATATTTCTATTAGGATTCAAGTGTGTCATTTTATGAGTCAAAATCATTGACAAATGGTTCAAAAATAGTGGTTAAAAAGAACCTATCTCTCATGAGAATGAATGGAACACTTGTCACTCATTACATCTAGGTGATGCTCATAGAGGTGAAGCACCGAGACTTCTCAATAGGTCACCCATCCTAGTACTACTCCAACATGAGTGTGCTTAACTACAAAGTTCTCTCCATAGTTAATCCAACTCTATTTGCAACCCCATTTATAAAACCTTAAACAAGTGTTGCTCCTTATGAACCATTCATTAGAAAGCCCCTTAAGCTCATCAATTGATACGTAGGAGATATTTTCCACAACAAGTCAAATTTGATATTGTTGTCAATTGATGAGCTTAAGGGGATTTATAATGAATGTTTCATAAGGCATAACACTTGTTGAAGGTTTTACAAATGGGGTTACAATCCAAGTGGGATTAACCATGGAGAGCACTTTGTAGTTAAGCATGCTCGAGATGGAGTAGTATTGGGATGGGTGACCTCCTAGGAAGTCTCGGTGCTTCACCTCTATAAGAATCATCTAGATGCAATGAGTTCCAAGTGTTCCATTCATTATCATGAGAGATGGGTTCTTGTGAACCACTACTCATGAAACATGGGTTAATGAACTTGACTCAAAAAATGACATAGTTGAATTTGATAACAATATCACACTTTGAATTATTATGGAAAATATATCCTACTTCTTAGTTGATGTGCTTAAGGGGATTTACAATGAATGGTTCATAAGGCACAACACTTGTTGAAGGTTTTGCAAATGGGGTTGCAAGAAGAGTAGGATTAACCATGGAGAGAAATTTGTAGTTAAGCGTGCTTGAGCTAGAGTAGTGCTAGGATGGGTGACCTCCTAGGAAATCTGAATGCTTCACCTCTATGAGCATCACCTAGATGCAATGAGTTCCAAGTGTTCAATTCATTATCATGAGAGATGGGTTATTCTGAACCACTACTCATGAATCATGGGTCAATGAGTTCGAATAAAAAATTGACACAGTTGAATCTTGATAGCAATATCACAATTTGACTTGCTTTAGAAAATATCTCCTACTTGTCAATTGATGAGATTAAGGGGATTTATAATAAATGGTTCATAAGGTACAAAACTTGTTTAAGTTTTTGCAAATGGGGTTGCAAGTAGAAAAGGATTAACCTTGGAGAGAACTCAATAGTTAAGCGTGCTCGAGTTGGAGTAGTATTGGGATGAGTGAGTTCCAAGGAAGTCTTGGTGCTTTACCTCTATGAGCATTACCTAGATGAAATAAGTTCCAAGTGTTTCATTCATTCTCATGAGAGATGGGTTCTTATGACCCACTACTCATGAAGCATGGGTCAATGAGTTTGACTCATAAAATGACACCGTTGAATCTAAATAGAAATATCACAATTTGACTTTTTGTGTAAAATATATCCTACTTATAAATTGATGTTACCTTGTTTATCATAGGTGTTTTGGTGGTCCGCATATTGATTTAAGTTGGTATAGTGCACTTTCTTTACCAATTTTATATTTTAGAGCCACCCTAAGAAGTTTAGGGACCATGAAGTTACATGCAGTGATAAAGGAAAAGTTTGGGAGTGCTTATGTGATGTGCTGACATGGTTTACTTATGTTCATTTTTAAATTTCCTTCCACAAGGAAACTGGAGATAGTGTTTTTGGCTGACAAATTGTATACTACATGTTGAACATCTAATTTATCTGACCTAATAAATGTAAAAGAATATTGCAAAGGATATATATGTTCTAATCATTTTGTGGAATGAAGGTGATGGATGAGTGAGTGTGTATGGTGTACAGTGTAAGTGTGAAGGTTCAAAAGTGTAGATGATTAGTTAATTTTGTGAAACATAATGATGAAGTTAGTTTTTTATTTATGAAGTAGAGAACTTTAATCAACATTTTAGAGGATGAGTTTTGTACCAAAGTTCATTAAATATAATTCTTTGTAATCATTCATATTGTATCTTGTCTTGGGGAAGTGATCTTCAGTCTATAAGTACTTTGTATCTTTACCTAAGGTTGTGTTCCTTAGCCTGGAAGTCAAATTAGGATTAGTGAGCTTCCTTGGCCTTGAACCTAAAACTATTGTTATTAGTTTTTTATATAGTGAGTTGGATCTCATAGTAGTTTTTCTTGCATTTGGTTTTCCACGTAAAAATCTTGGTGTTATTGTGTGTTGCTTATTTTGTTTTAGTTATTTATTTATACACATGCGATGAATGGCTAAGTGAGTAATAATTGGTTAAGTTATAACATATGTTGATTCATCCTCATCCTCTTAGCATCCAAAAGTATAAAAAATGGATCTGCAACACTTTTCACCTAGATTTGAAACCTATGCACAAAAGGGAGAAAATAGATGTTTGTGTTGTAAAGGTGCTTGGTTAAGTCAAACCCTAAGAGGATTCAACCTTCCCTACAATAATAATTTTAAATAAACCTTCAATTTGAAGTGTATAATGTTGAATCACAAGTGATATACATTCTCCAATGAATTATCCTTGTCTTGAAGCCTTCACACAAGGTTGATGATGTTGGGAAGGGAGATCATGTATGTCTTCACTTATGGAGGAAACATATGAACTTGAACACTATTGTCATCTTCAATTCTATATCTCCTCCTTCACTACCCTAAAAATGACCAAAATGCTTGCTCAATGAGAGAGAGAATTGTGAAATGTATGATGATCAAATGAAGGGGTTAAGGCCTCCTTTTATAGTGATCCTCACAAAACATGTTAAAATTTTTTAAGTAGGCCAACATGGATGATATTTACCTCTCACCAAAGTTTTATCATTAAGATATTCAAAATCGATTCCTTTTTGGCTAGACACTAGCACCTAACACCGTAGTCCCCTAGGACTAGGGAGCTTGATGTTGTAGTCTAGTCTTGGAGAGCTAGAAAGGTTCTATACTTAAAAAAATAGGCCTTGGATTGAGAAAAATCAGCTAGGTCGCAGGGCACATAATGAGAGTTCCAAAGTGAGGTCTAAGTGAGTATGGAATTGTATGAGTATACAATGTGTAACACTACATTTATCCCCCACTTTAGTAAGAGTACGACCTTGGTGCAGGAGCACCCTTCCAAGGGCTCCCACCATTCAATTTTGTTGTGTGAATCACTTCTTAAATGAAGCATGTAATTAAAATAAGAGCTTGGCTCAATGTGTTTGTCTAGGCCTAGGCTAGGTCCTAGAAGTTTAGTTGGTCTTTTCTTGTAAGTGGCACAATGACTCAGGGAATGTTTCCATCCTGAGATGATTGATTGGCTATGAGGTTAGAAGTCTTAGGTTATGTGTTTGGTTGAGGTATGAGCACATGTGTGCCTTGGAAAGACTTAGAAATGGTCTTGGTAGTGTAAGAGCAAAAGTTGCTCAAAAGTTGCTAGCAACTTTTCCTTTTGAGGTTCTAACCTTGCCTAAGTGGCTAAAAAGCCCTAACCAAACACTCACCCCAAGGAGAAGACTATTGATGACATGAAGAACCCTAATAAAAGGGCTGGTATTGATTTTGTATGGCTACTGTACCGGATAACCAGTCTAAACCATGAATTTGTGTGACAATGACTGTTATTTGATATGTTTGGAAGCAAATAGAAGGAAGCTTGTGAATTTCATGCATGGAGTATTGTTTTAGTGTTTTTTCTTTCATTTTTATGAGTTTGGAGTTGTTCTTTCAAGTTTAGGTGTGTGTTTTGTTCATTTCTTTTCATTTGCCTGTCCTCTGCCAGTTTGGAGAGGTTGTAACATGTAGGGTTGTAACTCTTGTTTCCACTGTGGCCACACCATGGAACTTTGGAATCCAAGATTATAGACCCTACCTTGTATGAATATATCTATAGGGCCTTGGAGTGTAAGTGCAAACATTTGTTTGACCAAGCCCTAGGCGAGCTAAGGCAATGCCCGGTTAGGAGCGGTCAGCAGTGCAAGTGCTCTAGAAGATAGAGGAAAGAGTTTCAAAGCAATCCCTTTGGAGGGAGTCAAGGGACATGTGTGAAGATAATGTGCTATGGAGAATAGATCTTGAGAAATCCAAGAATGTTGTTGTAGAAAGCCAAACAGTTCAGTGACTCGGAGAGGACTAAAAAGCCCTTAAAACCCTCAATCTTGGTTCAGGCGTTGTACGGCCTGTTGGTGACTTGAAACCCCCAAAATCCTTGAGGGATATGCAAATAAGTAAAGGTTACTTTAGAAGTCTATCCTTGGTACTATGAAGAGAGGGTGTCAAAAACCCTATAAACCCGGAAGGAGGGCTAATTAGGCCTCTTCCTTGTAGCCCTGTTTTGGGAAGGAAGTGTGAAATCGGGTGGTAACCCAACCTCACTAATGCCTTGAAGATGTTTCAAATGTCCCAAAAACACCTTGGAACTCATCAATTTCTTTTTTAGAGCTTGGGAAGGGAACTGAACCCTAAAAGACCCTTATAAGCCTATGTAAGGGATGGTGCTAGGAAGCAATGCTTGATAGGTTGCAAGTTGATAAAGCTATACTTGATGGTCAGGTTAGGCTAGGTCAGGGGATATTTTGATGAGAAGAGAATCCTATAGACCTTCATAGGTGTCAGGAGAACACTAGGGTCCTGGTTAAGGATCAGAGGCATAGACTAGCTAGTCTATCCTAACCTCCCCATCAGACCTCATGCTCATACTCTTGGTCAACTACAAGATCATGTCAAAATACTTTGACCAAGACATAAGAGAGACAAGAAAACACTAAGCCCCTAGGGACTTAGGATCTGATATATCTACAATGCCAAGCTAAAAAGAGCAATATGACCAATACATATTACACACCCATGGATCATACAAAAAATAAGAGAAGTAATATGGATTTTTGGACTAGTAAGGTGTTAGTTACTATGATCTATATGAGAAGAGAAGAGAAGGGAAAAGACTTCCTAGCCTAGTAAGGTTCTCCTTACTATGAGTTATGTAAACACCACAAGAGTCAAACAAGTCTATCAAGGTTCTTTTAATGCTAGTTGGATCTAGAGATTACTAAGAAAAATGTTGGTTTACCAAATAACCTAAAAAATGATTGCAAAAGGGGGTGCAACTTTGTGCACCGAACACAAAGTTTACAAACTTAGCCTCAACTTATAAAGCAATCTAAAAATTCAACTACCAACATATCATGGTGTGTGATCAAAATGTACAAACTAAACCTCATGGTGTGTGCACATGGTTTAAACATTGAGTGGACTGTATAACCCCACATTAAAGTGATTGTGTAAACTTTACCAAGAGTAATTTCTTTAAGGTAGCAAAAATTGATGCATGAGCATCTCAGGTTCTTGGCAATCCTGTGTCACCAAAAACAAGTTAGAGTTGTTAGATTTGCTCAGTAGCTTCTTTTTTGCTCTTGGTGATGTTTTCCTATTTCCACCGACAGGGCTCAGTTGCTACTCAGTTCCTTCGTTCACTGAGTTGGCTCGGTTGGTTCACCAAGTTAATTTCTTGGTGCTCGGTAATCTTGTTCACCGGGTGGTTTATTTTTGGATTTCTTTTGAGGCCGACTTGTGCATTGAATTTTGGTCGTGGAGTTAATGTTGGTATCAATCATTGGGAAGTGTGTGGACCTAGATCTAGTTGTTTCTTTCTCCAATGATGGATCTGAAGGCTGACTTGTTTCGGTAGCCTCTTGTATAAATAAAGTTGTTGTTTGTAGTTTAGGGGAGGAGTTTTTGGAGAGACATCAGTTTTAGAAGTTAGAAGATAGGATCTGAAGTTAAATCCTCGCATGTTGGAGGACTATTGTAATTGAATTTGAATGTATTTGGCCGTAACCAAGAAGGCCTTACAGCTTGACATTTATGAGGTTATTTGATGAATACTTATGAAGTCTTCTTCATTCTCTCTCTCCATATTATGTTGTTACTTCTGAGTGTTGTTTTTGCAAGGAGGTTAGTGATCAGGGTGTGCCTTTGGCCCCTCATCCTACCCTATCTTGCATCAGGTGGTGTCAGAATGAAGTTGAGATCTGGATCTAAATTTGTGAATTTAGGTTGAGGGTTCCTTCTTGCAAACCCTAGTTGATATTTTTTTGTGGGGTGGTAGATTACGATCTGACCTGCAATTGCAAAGGGTTTCAAGATGGTTCATGGGAGGTGAGATGCATATCCAGGATTGATAGATACATTAATACAACTTGCTTCTAGGTTAGAAGCTGTTGAGACAACCCAACGCTGAGGAAGACATCTTGAGGATGTTAGTGATGAAGAAGTTGAAGATGAGAAAGGTGAAGAAGAACCTACACCTATGATGGATCAAGGTGAAGAAAGAATTTTGAAGGTGTTGACAAACTTGAAATCCACACCACATTTCAATCCTCTTGAATGCAGTGGAACACTGGATTTGGATGAGCAGATGGATTGGATAACTGAGATGGAAAAGTATTTTGAGTATGAAAATATCCCTGAGGAGAAAAAGGTGAAAATTGCAAGTACAAAGTTGAAGAATCATGCATCCGTATGGTGGGAGCATATACAATTGGACAAAAAAAGGAAAGACAAAGACAAGATCAAGGTATGGAATAAGATGGTGAATAAATTGAAGGGTAAGTTCTTACCATGTGATTATCAGATTAACCTAGTTAGGCATATGCAAAGTTTGAGGCTGAAAGATAGCTTGGTAAAAAATTATACTGAGGAATTCTATAGATTAGATATCAGATCTGGACATGATGAGGATGAAGTGGAAAGAATTTCTAGGTACCTAGATGGGTTAAGAGTTTCTATTCAAGAGGAAATCAGTCTGGTTAAGTTGGAGAGAATTGAGGAAGATTATCATTTTGCCTTAAAGGTTTAGGATAAATTGAACAAGAGACATGAGCAAAGATAAAAAGGAAGAGGTGGTAGATTCCCTAGAGGAAGATGTAGATCTTATAGTGAAAACAATAGATCTGATCAAGACAAGACAAACTAGGATAAAGGTAAGTCCTAGTGGAAAAGTGAAAGTTATTCTAGAGGAAGAGGTAGTAACTACTGAGGTGGTTATAGGAGAGGTGGATTCCAAGGAACTTGTTACAATTGTAGAGAAGAAGGACATAGGTCATCTGAGTGTACACATGCAAGTAAGAAGGTTAGTAGTAGTAGAAATGACTTGGTGCAATAAGAATCACTAAATGAACCCGAGAAAGAAAAGAACTTAATGGTTAGGAGAGAACTTTAGAGTGCAAGTAATAAGGAAGATCCGGTAAGGAAAAGTTTGTTCAAGACCAAATGTAGAGTTGCTGATGAAGTGTGGAAGGTAATCATTGATAGTGGAATCTCGAAGAATTTGGCATTTGAGGAAATGGTCACAAAGTTGCAGTCGGAAAGGTTGAAACACCTAAGACCCTATCGGATTTCATGGATCAAGGATGAGCATACACTATTGGTAAGTGAATAATGTTATGTGAATTTGAAAATTGGCAAATACTATGATAAGATGCTGTGTAATATCATGCCTATGGATTGTTGTCATATTTTGTTGGGTAGACCTTGGCAATATGATAGACATGCTATATATGAAGGGAGATTGCATAAATATACTATTTGGGCTAATGGGAGAAGACAAATCTTGTTGCCTTTGATTGAAGAATCTGTTAGTAATGTTTGTACATCTGTGAAAGTTTGTTTGATGGAAGGAAGAAAGTTTGTTAAGGATTTGAAGAAGAATGATGTGTGTTTTCTTGTGATTCCTAACAAACTGAGTGAGAGAATAGTGGATAGTATTCCTAAAGAGATTGATAAGATACTCACCAAGTATAAAGAGATCATTAATGATAGTGTACCTAATGGTTTTCCACCAAAGATAAGCATTGGTCATTATATAGATCTAATTCCTGAAGCTAGTTTACTGAATAAGGCACCACATCAGTTAACACCTACTAAGAATCAGGAACTTAACAAAGAAATTCAAGAATTGTTGTAGAAAGGTTTGATCTAAGAATGTTAGAGTCCTTGTGCAATACCAACTGTATTGGCACCTAAGAAGAATGGAGAATGGCGAATGTGTACTGATTCCAGAGCAATCAACAAGATAACAGTGAAATACAGGTTTCCTATACCAAGAATGGATGACATAATTGATAGTTTGATATGAGCAAAGTATTTTACCAAAATTGATTTGAAAAGTGGACATCATCATATCAGAATCAGAGAAGGTGATGAGTGGAAGACTGATTTTAAGACAAGAGAAGGTTTGTATGAGTGGTTGGTTGTGCCTTTTAGTTTAACTAATGCACCGAGTACTTTTATGAGATTGATGAATGAGGTTTTGAAGAAATTCTTGGGTAAATTTGTGATTGTATACCTATATGACATTTTAATATTCAATAAGACTAGAGAAGAGAATTTTTTGCACATTAAACAAGTATTGCAGAGATTGAAAGAAGAAAAGTTGTTGATTAATTTGAAAAAGTGTTCCTTCATGAAAGAAGAGATTGTGTACTTGGGATTTGTGATTTCAGCTGATGGTTTGAAATGGACCCTGAAAAGGTTGAAGCTATTTTGAATTGGCCTACACCTGAAAATGCTAGTGAGGTAAGATCATTTCATGGTTTAGCAAGTTTTTACCAAAAGTTCATCAAAAATTTTAGTTCAATTTGTAATGCTATGACTGAAACTATGAGAGGAGATAAAAGAGAATTCAAGTGGAAACATGGAGCTGATAAAAGTTTTGAGACTTTGAAGCAGAAGGTTATTGAATTGCCTGTGTGAGCTTTACCTGATTTCAATAAAGTATTTCAAGTTGAATGTGATGCAAGTAAATGCAATAGGAGCTATTTTGAGTCAAGAAGGTAAACCTGTTGCTTTCTTTAGTGAGAAATTTAATGATGCAAAAAGGAAATATTATGTGTATGATCAAGAGTTCTATGCTATTGTTCAAGCCCTGAAGAAATGGAGACATTATTTGATATCAAGTGAATTTGTGTTGTATACTGATCATAAGGCTTTACAATATTTGGGTAGTTAGAATAAGTTGAATCAGAGACATATGAAATGGGTTGAATATTTGCAGAGTTATACATTTGTGATAAAACATAAGAGTGGAGTCACTAACTGAGTTGCTAATGCATTGAGTAGAAAATGATCTTTGATGACCAAAATGAGAATTGAAGTTCTTGGTTTCGATGACATGAAAGATTTGTATGAAACCAACCCTGGTTTTTCTGAGTCATGGAGGAAGTGCAAAGTGTATGCACCCTAAAATGGTCGCCTAGACTTTGGGCCCCATTTCTGCAATTTGTCAAATCCCTGAATCAATATTTTCAAATATCAACAATATCAATTATATCAATTTCTTTGATCAAATCATAATCAATTCAATATTTCCTAAGGTTTGAGCCTTATTTAATTTAAAAGAAATAAAAATAAAAATCTTATTTAATTAAGAGAACATGCTCTCTTTTAATTAATTAAAAATCTCTTTTAATTAAATAATAAAATCACTTTATCCTAAGCCTTTATTTAATTAAAAAGAATTTCCTCCCCTTTTATTTAAATAAAAAATCTCCACTTTTCTTCTTATCCTTGTTGCACAAATAAAGCATTTAATTCTTATTTATAAAGAAAAATAAAATAAAAAATAAAAGAAAAATACTTTTTGTCTCACATGGACATAAAGTAAATGCTCAACATAAAGTAAATGCTTCTAATTTTCTTATTGGAGGATATTTGTGCACAAGGATCAGGCTTCTTTTTTTCTCCATCGTTGATTAAGTCTTTTGCCTCTTAATCTCCATGGTCCATTATTTTTCACTTCCTATAAAAGAAGAGCTCTCTTCCTCATTTTCATATCTCATGTTTTTATGCTAATGTTATGCTGCAGGTTTTAGGTGCATTTAGAGCTTTTGAGGACATTGAAGACTTGTTGCATTTCATTGTAGTTGCATATTTCTTTCATAGTTGCATGATAATGACATTCTTAGCTTAGTTTCTTTTTATGCAATAGAATAAGCTCACATAGTCTAAATAGGAAGGATTTGTAATCCATTGATATTTCCATCTCATAGCTTAGTTTGTACTTCCATTTTCATAGCATAGCTTGCACATTTTCATCTTCATATAGCTTGCATTGCATTGGCATATTTGATTCTTGGAGATATTGGCATTGTTGCCCTTGTCTTCACTTGAATCTCTCATTGTATGGTTGACTAGCAAGGTCACAAGCTTGTAGCTCTAGCTGAGAGCAAACACATCATAGTCCCTTGCAACTCCATGCATAGAGAGCTATGAGCCACTTTGTGAGGCCTCATTCTTGAGCAACCTTGCATGTAATGGTTCATAGAAGTGCACCATTTTAGTGTGTACATTTATGGCACCCACCGTGGGGCAGAGTAGATAGGCTTTGTCCTTTGTTTCATTGCATTTTCATCATTTTTTGGATTATTTTTCAGAAATTTTGCAGTTCTGGTTTTCTGTCTCAGAATATCGCGCGATACTTCTCAGTATATCACGTGATATACCTTTATATAGCGGTGCGATACTTCGCGCTTGCTACAAATATCGCCTGCCTTGAAGAGAAATTTCGTGCGATAGTTCACCCTTTACGGACTATCGCCCGACCTGCCTGGAGTATATCGCCCACCAGTACTGAGGTATATCGCCTGGCATAGGGTGAAGTATCGCACTGACTGAAGAGTATCGCTTGGTATAGTGTGAATTATCATGCGATACTGGTGTTTGGACTGTGTCTGTACCCGACAGTGAGCTGTTTTTGAGCTATTTTATCTATCTTGCAAGTTTTGGGTTCTTAGCTATCTTTTTGAAATTTTTTGAAATTTTCAGCGTTTTCAAATCCGTGCCACTTTGGAAAATGGGTGCCCATTTTTTTTTGAAATTTTTCAAATGGTATCAAAATTTTAAGTGTGATATATCGTTGGAAAGGTCTTTCCGAGCCTAATCCAACCATGATGGTTTCATTTTCAGATTTTATCATTTGATTAGTTATTTTTACAGATTATTTGATTTTTCATGTACTAATCATTGGTAGATTTTGGATTTTGATTCTCCTAACTCTTGTTGGTCTAACAAGTTGTGGTTGTAGGTGCTCTCATTACTTGAAATTTGTCAAAAGAACGCATGTCAAAGAGGGCTACTAATGGTTTTTGTAGGGCTGCCCAAGCATAAAAACAAAAAAAAAATCTTGCTTATTTATTTGCTTTCCTTTTAAGTGTGGCAAAAACTAGTTGTTTCATTTATTAGGCACTTAAGATCTTGTTGTAGGAATTCTTGGGTGGTAGGAGAAGTATGCTCTTCACCATTTTGGTGAACCAGAAAATCTTGACCCATCTTTGAATTTTGAAAACAAGAGGGTAAATGAACTTTGCTTGGTGTGTTTGGGAGAGATTCTTGAGATAGGGGAGTATGCTCTTCACCCTTGTGGTGAACCAAAAACCTTGAACCTCAAGAGTTGATCCACTTTTTGTTTAGTTGTTAGAATCCTTTAGCGGGCCTGCTCTTGAGCAATCAAGAAGAACGACCCAAGTGGGGACAAGCTAATACCGAGCTATTCCAATCCACTATAATCTCAAGGCTATCAAGGACACAAAACTTTGGTAGACATAACACTTGTCTTCGCTTGATGTGAGTAGCTCATGGGATTGCGACCATGGGAAAAATATTGAACAAGAATGCTTAAGGTACTCTTGAGGCCGCAAGGTCCTAGTCCTTTATGAGGAGTAAGAGGGGTGTTGTGAATGGAAATCTTTATTAAGAACCATTAGATAGAAGCCACCTTATTTTAGCCGCTTATCTTCTTAGTGCAAGGATTGATCCAAGTGGACTAACTCGGATCACCCCAAGATACTCACCATATGTGTCCCTTTGGTTGTGTTGTTTGACACTTCCATGACAAAGCCAATATCTCTTGTGGGCAACCACTTGGTGTGAGGCAAGGGGGCATCAAGTTGTGGGCTAAGTTGGTAAGTATTGAGCCTTGTCTTGTAGGTAGATATTGCTTGAAGTGTCTTCGATTGTGTGATATCAGTGTAAACATTCTCAACATACAAACAATCGGTAGCATTCATAGGGTGCAATTTTATTTTTGATATCATAAGTGTTTGTCTTGGCAAGGTTTCTTTTGCCCTTGTTTCAAGTGTTTGAAGACATGTTTGATCCTCTACTATTTGCAAACCTATCCAAATGCTGTTAAATTTGTGATTGACATCAGAAATTTTCACCCTAACATTCAGAGAATCCAAAATCAGACCTTAAAAACTCAAAATTTTGCACAAATTGGTCAAGATCAACATCAGTATCACATTAGCCAAAGAGAAATATCACATTAGAAGGTTGTTCTTGGTGAGAAAGTTTATCTTTAAAATTGTGAGCTACATTCTTGGGAAATTCTCATACTCTTATTGTCCAAATAATTTTCATTTAATCTCAATTTCAATTATCTTTTGGCCTAGCCCAACCTCCTGGTTCAAAAGTGCAAGGGTAGTCACCCTTTGATTTGAAGCACCTCTTTGATAGTGTTGGTAAAGCCCCTTCTTCTATCTTTTCATTTCTCTTTGGACAATAGAGAACTTTGATTATCCTAGTTTGGTGTTGACATTTTGTGAGGTCATCCTATTACCAAGGGTCTTCTATTTTTAGTCTTCCTTGGTCAGTCCAGATCTTAGATCCTAGGTGTTGTCATGTTGCTCAACATCTCAATGAACATTATGGTCTCAATTGCACAAGATGGCTCTTAGTCTTCTTCTTTCTTCTCCATTTTCCATGTTCTTCTAAAGTCTTCTATTCCCATGGGAAATTCTTTTTCTTCTTGATTCTTTTCCTCTTATTATCTAGTCTACTTTCTTCTATTCATCTATTCATTTCTTCCATGCTTGATTTCTCCTCTTTTGGAACCATGAATCTTGACTATCTAGCTTTGGAACCTTTATTAAGAATAGATGATCTTGAGCTCATTTACATATTCAAAAAGTGTTGTTCCTCCAAAATTCTCATGAGTGATGAATTTATAGCAAAAATAAAAGAAAAGATGATTAAATCAGATGCCTTTGCTAGAATCATAAACATGATCATATCACGATCTTCTTCTTCCAAACATTCTTCATCATCTAAATCTTCTCATTCTTCTTCACCTTCCAAGTCTTATCATGACTCTTCCAGACATCATTCTCATTCTTCATCTTCTAAATCTTATCATGATTCTTCTAAACACTATTCACATTCTTCATCTTCCAAATCTTATCATGACTCTTCTAAACATTATTCGAATTCCTCATTATCCAAGTCTTCTTCTTCCACTAAATCTTCAATTTCCTCTTCTTCACGATCTCATTCTTCTTCTACTTCTCCTAAGAGTCTTACTTCTCTTCAGAAGACATACCATAAAGAGCAACATGATAGTCCTTGTGATGTCTCTTCCACAAAGAGTGACACACCTACCTTTGATGACTATGATGACTATGATGATGGACAATGTAGCAATACTTATGGCAACTCTATTCCTAAGAGTCCTCCTCGTCGTGTGCTTAGGCTTACTAAAGGGTCATCCTATTGGATAGATTGTGATGGTGATCCATATGATTCTGATTTTGAGAGAAATTATGATATTTGTTGTGAACAATATGATACATCTACTTCTATTGAGGAAGAGAAAGCTTTTCATGCTGATTATAAACGTAGATACTATGAGCATCTCTCCTCTAAAAACTCTCATGCTGACAATAAAGATCTCACTCTCAAGCAAAATCATGTTAATGTTGAACCTTTGTCTTGTGATGGTTCCCTTCTATCCTCTACTTCCTCCAACATCCACACATCTCCTAAAGTTTCTAAGTCTTCCAAATCTTTCATAAATCCTTCATCCAACAAAGATCCTAATGCTTTTCATGCAGTTCCCTATAGTTATCCTCAAGAGCCACCTCTTAAAGATACTCAAGCTAACCTTCACTTGGATGTGAATACTTCCAATAATGCTAAACCTAAAGAGCCTAAGCCTTTATACACTACTTCAGCTAGTCCTTCACCCATCTTTTCTAAGGTCTTCCATACAATCCCAACATGCTTCCTTGTCCTTAGATGTGGCTCCATGTCAAGAGGACTCTAAAAATGATAAAGAAAAGAACATAAAAAAAGATCAAGATCAAGAACCCTCCATGTCATCCAATCCTTTTCATGATGTCTCTGATCCACTTCATGGTTCTTTTGATCCTCTACGCTCTTTCGCATTCATTCCACCATCTCCTAAGCAAGATCAAGCTACTACTTACACCATTGAGCTTATTGATAATCAAAATAACCTTACTACACTTGCGCTTTCCAAAGATGATACTTCCATTAAGGTTATTAAAAATGGTGTTGTTACTTCTGATGTAAAGCCTATTGAAAATCAAAAGAAAGTTGATACACTTATGCTATCCAAAGATCCTTGTCAAGATCAAAGTCTTTCATTTTCTTGTTCTACCACTCCATTTTCACTTCCGCTTTCTACTCTTCCTAAGTCTTCGCAAGCTTTGAACAATTCTATCAATGAAATTGCTCCTATTCAAGATGTCCAAGATCCTATTGAAAAATTTTATGCTCACTCTAAAGATGCTAATATCCTCGGTTGTCATATAGATGTTGATGAACTTATTGATTATCCTTTTGCATCTGCCACTTCCATCCTTGGCCCTCCTCCACCAATACTAAGGGCTTCATGTCTTCCTTCCATTTTGGGTCCTTATGTCCCTTCACTTTCCCCTCCTAATTCTTCTAATTCATCATCCATTTTGGGTCCTTACGTCCCTCCATCTCCTATCTTTCCTCAAGATCAACATAGGTACATACCCTTGAATCCTTTTCATCCACCCACCCATCTAAACCAGTCATATTGTCCTTCTTCTTCCACAAGTCCCAAGTCTTTTGGAAGTAACTTGAATGTTCAATACAAGAAAAAGAAGCAATACAAGAATCCATCAAAAAAAGAAGATCACCATGTCCCCTCTAATCGACATGGATATATAAATTCAAAAGAGATATCTAAGAAGAAAACTACAAGACAAGTATGGGTTCCAAAATCCATCATTGAAGATATTCTCTCTAATGCATCAAAAGAAAATAAAAAGCTTAAAGCTATATGGATTCCAAAGTCTCTCTTGAAAAAGTCTCATGTTGAGCAAAAAGTGAAGTTGACATTCAAGCTTCCAAAGGCTTCCACTTCATCTTTTTCCAAAAAGATTCTTTCATTTCATGCGCCTGAACCGCAACCTTTGCTAAACATTTTCCATATTCCTTCTCGTATTCCTCCATTTACATTTGAAAATTATAACAAGCACACCAATCCTCTCTTCGAGGCGTCAGATAGCAATAATGAACCAGAATATGGTTCGCATTTGGACTAGAATATGGTTTACGTTTCCTCTATCCTCTCACCACCCTTCAAGGTGTGTGTCGACGTTGATCTTGCCTTTCTTTCCATCTACCCTTTTCACATTCCTTCCATTCATTATCCTTCTACCTTCTATCATCTTTTCCTCATTTGCCTATTCCTCATGCATTTTCCTTTCCCTATCAGCATTTTTGAGCATATCATTTTGAATCTTTGGTATATCAATGATTTATCCTTTCAAGGAGCATTATCTGAAAAGCTTGCCTTCTTCCAAAAAAGAAAATTCAAAAAAATAGAAAAATTCAAAAAGAAAAGGAAAAAAATGAAAAAATTAAAAATGTACCATGGTGAAAACCTGGAAACAAGCACCTTGGTAGCAAAAGTAAAGAGAAATAAATTCATCCTATGGTGAAAACCACTCCCTTGTGGCACCTTGGATAAGTACCGTGATGAAAACCTGACAATCAGGCATCATGCATAGTTCTTCTACATATTTCATCCATGCCATCTTCTCTCTTTGATCTTGGCAATGTTGATCTATACACGAACATTTGGCTATCTTGTGAGCTATCTTATGATGGTCTTACTTTCATTCCATTCCTTTTTAGCCTTCATATTCATTTTCCTCCATTCATTCTAGTCTTTCGCTATCCTCTTCCTCTTTGTTCTTGATCTAATAAAAAAAGAGTAAACACGATGCTATGAAGCCTCTTGACATGTCTACTCCTTTGGACTGCATTCCTCCCTTCTTTTGCAGTGCACTTTTGAGGCTTATCCTATGCTATCATTTCATTGCTTATCCAAATGTGCTTTGCATGATAATTTTTTCCTAGCTTGGGTACTCTTGAGGAGTTTGCCTTTGAGGATGTCTTCCCTTCATTCTCCTTCATTTTCATGTCTTCCATTTCTTTCACCAGCTTGCTCATCCATCTTGTCCTCCACATTTCTAGATTTTGGAACTGCACGATGTGATCTTGCTTGGAAGTTTGATGTCTATTCTGTCTAGGGGCATCCTTTGTACATATCTTATTGATCCTGAAAAATCCAAAAAAATGATATATTGTTAAAAAAATACCAAAAAAAAATTGATATATGATGCTGAAAAAAATCCTAAAAAGCATAAAATGTCCTAAAAAATATTAAAAAAATCAGAAAAAGTTCAAAAATCCAAAAAAATGAAAAAATGAAAAAAAAGATTCCAAGTGGTGAAAATCTGGAAACAGGCGCTACTTGAGGCCTTTGCACTCCTATTTCTTAGCATGCGTCCTCGACACTTAGCCACTTCCCATCATGCCTTGACCTTATTTGGCTTAGTCTAGAATTGGTCTTTGTCTTTGTCTAGGGGGCATAACTGTTAACATTGGTCTTTTAGGTGCGTTTGTCTCTTGGGGCATTTCACAAACATGTGTTTTTCAACACCACCCCAAACAGTGTTTTTCAACACTACCCTTGTGTCGAGTGTTTCTTAACACTTATCAGATGTCTTACCCAACAGTCTCGTATGGTGTGATATGTCTCACTAAGCAGATATGATACTCAGAGTTCGACTCTATGACCAACACACATGCACTTAAACAATCAATTCGCTGACGATATGATGACTTTATTTTTCTTTGTGTGCTGTCTATGAGAATTTCTTTGATGAGTGGTCTCTCCCTGAGAAGTTTTCGATGATGCATAGCTAGAAGACTGAGGGAATGAGAACATGTTTTCTTTCTTTATCTGCTTGTGGGTATATTTTGTTGATCCTAACTGTCATGAGCATTTATGCTGGTCCTACTTGACACTATGGATTGACAAGGTATTATCCTTGACTGTTTCGCAAGTGCATGCTTATAGCTATCCTGACTTTCTTGTGTCTCAATCTGAGCATAATCTTGCTATATCAAACTTAGGTAATCTCACTGCACTAGTCATCTTGACCTGCATGTCTCTGATGCCTAGGTGAGATTTCCACATTTCTATCTGATAAAGATCATATTCATATCCACATAGTTATGCTAGTGTGAATTGTATGATCTTACGACGCTACCAATAACGCTCGATGATGATAATTAGATGTCTATAAGTGTTGTGACCTTGCAAGTCAACCACTTTCATAGTAGCTTGCATTCTTAGGTTCATCATAGTTTAGTTTTTGCATCTTGCATATGGAGAGAGCTCTCCTTTTTATCATCTACAGACTAGTTGGTCAACTGTGCTCATTTTCTGATTCTTCTTGATCATATCTTTCATTTCTGGTCTTTCATGTCACATCATTTTCTATCCATTTCGGACTCGAAACTGAAATCCGAGTCGCGTTGACTGACCATTCGAGGCACAATTCTTCGATCTTTGATGGAATTTCTTCCTTTCCATGTCTTCCAAACTTCTAGTCTTTCATTCACCCCTTTTGCTTCCTCTCTCTAAGGTTTGACTTAATTTTTATCCTATATCTTTTCCAGTCAAACCTACTCAACTTGGGGCATGTCTTCATTGTTCGATGTTTATCCTATCATGCTCCATCCTTCAATTATGATTTATTGTGACTTGATCAGGTTTATCAATTTATTGTTCTCCTCTATCTGATTTCAATTTCGATTCCGAGGGGGCAGTACCTATTAGCTTTAATCTTTGATTTAGCTTTATCATTCAGCTCAGCTTGAGATTCTTATTTTTAGACTTGATTATCACCTAGCAGCGATGGTGGTGATTTTGTCTTTCAATTTTTATCTCCTATTTTTCAGACTTGATTATTGCCTAGCAGTGACGGTGATAGTTTTGTCTAAGGCTTGATTTGCACCTAACAGCGACGGTGTTGGTCTTGTCTTTCAGCTTTTGCTTATGCTTGTCCTGATGTGTTCCCAAAATGAACACACATCTGGATTGTTTTGTGATCCCAAATCGATCTCACATTTCAATTCTTCTTTGACTGCATGTGTTCCTGAAATGATCACACATTAGTCAAAGAGGGGCAAATGTATGCACCCTAAAATGGTCGCCTAGACTTTGGGCCCCATTTCTGCAATTTGTCAAATCCCTGAATCAATATTTTCAAATATCAACAATATCAATTATATCAATTTCTTTGATCAAATCATAATCAATTCAATATTTCCTAAGGTTTGAGCCTTATTTAATTTAAAAGAAATAAAAATAAAAATCTTATTTAATTAAGAGAACATGCTCTCTTTTAATTAATTAAAAATCTCTTTTAATTAAATAATAAAATCACTTTATCCTAAGCCTTTATTTAATTAAAAAGAATTTCCTCCCCTTTTATTTAAATAAAAAATCTCCACTTTTCTTCTTATCCTTGTTGCACAAATAAAGCATTTAATTCTTATTTATAAAGAAAAATAAAATAAAAAATAAAAGAAAAATACTTTTTGTCTCACATGGACATAAAGTAAATGCTTCTAATTTTCTTATTGGAGGATATTTGTGCACAAGGATCAGGCTTCTTTTTTTCTCCATCGTTGATTAAGTCTTTTGCCTCTTAATCTCCATGGTCCATTATTTTTCACTTCCTATAAAAGAAGAGCTCTCTTCCTCATTTTCATATCTCATGTTTTTATGCTAATGTTATGCTGCAGGTTTTAGGTGCATTTAGAGCTTTTGAGGACATTGAAGACTTGTTGCATTTCATTGTAGTTGCATATTTCTTTCATAGTTGCATGATAATGGCATTCTTAGCTTAGTTTCCTTTTATACAATAGAATAAGCTCACATAGTCTAAATAGGAAGGATTTGTAATCCATTGATATTTCCATTTCATAGCTTAGTTTGTACTTCCATTTTCATAGCATAACTTGCACATTTGCATCTTCATATAGCTTGCATTGCATTGGCATATTTGATTCTTGGAGATATTGGCATTGTTGCCCTTGTCTTCACTTGAATCTCTCATTGTATGGTTGACTAGCAAGGTCACAAGCTTGTAGCTCTAGCTGAGAGCAAACACATCATAGTCCCTTGCAACTCCATGCATAGAGAGCTATGAGCCACTTTGTGAGGCCTCATTCTTGAACAACCTTGCATGTAATGGTTCATAGAAGTGCACCATTTTAGTGTGTACACAAAGCACCTATTCAAGATCAACCGAGTACTAAATGGGAAGACTATTTCATTCAAGAAGGTATGTTGTTTAAAGGTATTCAATTCTGTATACCAAGAGGATCAATGAGAACTAATTTGATAAAGAAAAAACATAGTAGTGGTTTGGCTGGACATTTTGGTATTGACAAAACATTGAATTTTCTTAAGGAGAAATACTTTTGGCCACAGTTGTATAAGGATGTTCATAAATTTGTGAAAAGTTGTGGAATTTGTCAAGCTGCAAAGGGAGTAACTCAGAATATTGGATTATATACACCGATTTCTATTCCTGAGAAACCTTGGATTGATATTAGTATGTATTTTGTTCTTGGATTACCAAAGACAATAAGAGGTAATGATTCTATATTTTTTGTTGTGGATAGATTTTCTAAGATGACACATTTTATGCCCTGTATAAAAACATTAGATGCAGTGCATATAGTAGATCTTTTCTTTAAGGAAATTGTCAGATTGCATGGATTACCGAGGAGTATCATCTCTGACTGAGATAGTAAATTTGTTGGATACTTTTGGAAGACTCTTTGGAAAAATTTGGGTACCGAGTTGAGGTATAGTTCTACATTTCACCCACAGACTGATGGAAAAATAGAGGTTGTAAATAGAAGTTTCGGTAATCTTTTGAGATGCTTAGTTGGAGATCAACCGAGTAATTGGGATTCTATGTTGGCATAAGTAGAGTTTGCATATAATAATTCAGTGAATAGGAGTACTGGAAAATCACCTTTTGATATTGTTAATGGCATACAACTGAGAGGTATATTAGACTTAAAGGACATTGGTGGTGAAGAAAAGAGAAGTGCTGAAGGAGAAATTTTTTTTGAGTTCATGAAGACATTGCATGAGCCTGAGTAAAACATAAGTTGGAGAATAGTAATCAGAAATATAAGGATATACCATATAGATCAAGAAGACATAAGACTTTTGCAGTTGGGGATGAAGTAATGGTACACTTGAAGAAAGGCAAATTTCCTATTGGAACATATAGAAAGTTGAAAATGAAGAAATTTGGTCCTTGCAAGATATTGAGGAAATTTGACAGTGGAAATGCTTATGAGATTGAATTACCTGATGACATGGATATATCACCTATATTCAACATTTCAGACTTGTATATATGAATTACCTGATGACATGGATATATGAAAGGAGTACATGGAGTATCTAGTGAAGTGGAAGAACAAACCAATTGAAGATAGTTCATGGATTTCACAATCTGAGTTGGATTCAGCTTGGGTTGTACCTACTACATGATTCAGAGAATCATCTCAAAACAACCCCAGGTGTCTGATGCAGGAGCATCTTGAGTTCTTGGCAATCCGATGTCACCAAAACAAGTTAGAGTTGTTAGATTTTCTTGGTAGCTTCTTTTGGGCTCTCGGTGATGTTTTCCTATTTCTACCGATGGGGCTCGATTTCTACTCGGTTCCTTCATTTATCAAGTTGGCTTGGTTGGTTCACCGAGTGGTTTATTTTTGGATTTCTTTTAAGGCTAACTTGTGCATTGAATTTTGGTCATGAAGTTAATGTTGGTATCGATCATTAGGAAGCGTGTGGACCTAGATCTGGTTGTTTCTTTCTCCAATGATGGATTTGAAGGCTGACTTGTTTCGGTAGCCTCTTGTATAAATAAAGTTGTTGTTTGTAGTTGAGGGGAGGAGTTTTTGGAGAGACATCAATTTTAGAAGTTAGAAGATAGGATCTAAAGTTGAATCCTCGCATGTTGGAGGATCATTGTAATTGAATCTGAATGTATTTGGCCATAACTGGGAATGCCTTACAACCCAACATGTATGAGGTTATTTGATGAATACTTATGGAGTTTTTTGCATTCTTTCTCTCCTTGTTGTGTTGGTGCTTTCGTGTGTTGTTTCTATAAGGAGGTTAGTGATCAGGGTGTGCCTTTGGCCCCTCATCCTACCTTGTCTTGCATCATAAATACATCTAAAATAAAAGTATGTCACAATAGTGAAATGCCCCCGAACATAGGAAAATAAAAGAGTGATGACCATAAGACATAAAAGAGCACATAAGTGATCCTATGGGGTCAATGTATGGATCAAACAAATCATGTATATAAAGTATAATTGTATGAATTGACCTCATCCTCCAAAGGTAGTATAACTATGAACACAATGGAAGAAGAACACATAACATGATCACACTAAGTCTTTTTGTTTCGACATGGAAGAGACCATAAAGAGAAGATATCAATAATTTACATCATTCTACGATAGAGAATACAAAATCACATTTACAAAAAAAGAACATTCACAACACAAAATGTATACAACATATAGAGGAATGATGATAAAAATAGAAGAATATCACACAGGGTCACTTGAGCCAATGAAGCAACAAAGGTCATCCAAATAGACCTTAGCAAAATATATAAACACTAAGCATCACATCATAAGGAACATATTAAATGTGAGCAAGCACACAAAAGAATATACTATATGAGAGGGCTATTCTAACAAATCATCTACCTCCTAATCTTGCCCAACGCCTTTTTGAGAAGGTGGACAAGATGAAAGAGGAGCAACAAAAAGAGTGGTAGGTGGAGTTATCACAAGTAACAAATAAGGACCATGCTCTAATGATAAATCACTATGTGTGTGTGTGTATCAAGAATCATTATTACTCATAATATTATTATCAAAATCATCTCAATTAATCACAATAGGAGATCTTATGCATGAGACAAATTCAATATTTGATGAGGTGGATCAAGATAAGGCTTCTCCATGGGTTTAGGTATAATAATGCATAATGGTACATCATTTGTATTAATGATATCCCTTGAGTCAAAGGTAGTAAATGGTTCACACTTAGGTTTAGTTTTCTCAATTAGGCTCACAACATTGTTGAACTCATTAGATATATCATCAATATTAATTAAGCTTGGATCATTGTGATCAATAACATTGGTATAAAAAGAAGGCAAAGGGTTGATGAATATTTGAAATTTTTTTATTAAGAGGCGTTAAAGATTTAATTCTTTATCATTCACACCATTCACCACTATAACATTAGATTCAATAAGGTCTTGGATTTTATATTTCAAATAGATGCATTTCTCCATGTCATGGCTACGTTGATGACAAAATTGACAAAAGTCCTTTGAGAAAAGGAAGTTGGAAAAGGCTTAGAGGTATTTATGAAGTATACATGAGTAAGCCTTAACTTATTAATATTTATCAATAAAAACATGATGCAATGAAAAGATATAGAGAGTGTGAATTTAGATCCAAAGGGAGTTGCAATGGGAATGGTGAGTGCCACTTGAGAATCAACATAATTGAAAGAATTATTTGTATTGATCTTGATGAAGTTCTTGGTTTGTTTTCTAAAATCTTGAAAGTGAGCATAGTCATTCTTATCAACCAAAGTCAACAATAAAGAAGGTTCATATTGACTCACTCAATGTTGATATTTACAAAGTGTTGTGCACAAGTGTGTGAAATAAGTGAATTCAAAAAATAAAAGGTTATCTCTAATATATTTTTTCAAATTACTAATGAAAATTTATTTAACATCATCATCATAGATAGGATAAGAAATTTATAATTACAAGTGTTTATATCTATCATGGTCAATTAGTTACTTTCTCTTTAATACCTTGATTACAATTCACCAAATCAGTCAAATTAACTTATGGACCAATATTATTTTAAAAATATTGAACAAAAGCATTAGCCAATTATTGAAAAAAACTATTTGAATATCTAGGAAAAGATAAAAATCATTCCAAAGATTCATCTTTCAAGGAATGAAGGAATGGTTTTTGAAAATAACTTTTTATCATAGTTAAAGTTGGTACACAAAGTTTGAAATGTTCTCACATGAGTATGGGGGGTCACCTTGTCCATTATAGTTCCACACATGGGGAACCTCAATGTGTTTTGGGAGAGGTGTATTAATAATATCAATGAAAAATGGGTTGGATTCAAAACATATAGGAATGGTGGATTTGGATTGGGTAATGGAAGCCAAATATTGCCTAGTAAAGATGAGACATTTTGTAAAAAAATGGTTAATGGTCGCTTTGGTGTATGGATTGGATTGAGAAAACTTTGAGTGTGATGAAGGATTGGAAAATGCACCATTATAGATGGTAGGCAAAGGAGATAGTTGAGAAATAAATGGAAGGATTGTTGAAGGTGGAATATAAGCATATTAGAGTATCACACTATCCCTAGTGGTAACATGTGTAGCATTAATATATTGAGTAGAGGTATCCATGATGGAAGATGTATATGTAGGCACATTAGTAAGAAATATAGGAATAGGCATGAGCATATCAATATGATTTGGAGGATTTGAATATCTAACCACCTAAGCAAAAATATCCACTTTCATAGTATTTTCATCCACAATGTTAGCTATACCATGTAAAAATTCCATACCATGTTCATCATTTTGAATCAACTTCCTTAAACCTTCAATATGAGATTTATTCTCTATCCACATGTTCTTGACTCAAAAATTATCAAAGACTTTCCAATTACTTGTCAAGCTTCCCTAATTGTTCATTAGACACTTGAGTAGAAGAGTTGTCCTCATCATGAAAAGTGTTACGAGAGGCTTTCTAAATTTTTTTAGGCATGGTATGTGAGGGAAGAGGATTCACCCAAGCTCTTAGGGAAAAAATTAGTCAACTCAAGCTCATTATTCTTAGTATTTAAATTTTGAGAAGCCACAAGTAGATATAACTTCTTCTTATCGAGATATTGGATTTGGGATAGTGGGAAATGAATCTCATACACAATAAAGATAAGTCTAAGAGAAGGATTTATGCTCTTAAAAAAATTGCAAAAAATTATAATGAAGTAAGTGATTAAACAATGTAATATAACAATGAAGTGATTACTTAACCACCTATTTAAGCACTCAAAGCACATAATAAATGCAATAAAACTTAGATCTAAATATCCAAATTAGATATATAGAACATGTAATGTCAAGATCACTAAAATGAAATGAAGTGAAATGAGGATCACCATCCTAAACATGCCAACTAGAGATCAAACCCACTCTCATTAATCATTTCATTAAGGAATAATCCAATTATCCCAAATTCAAATCGAGTAGGTTAGGTAAGAGTTTCACATAAATGAATTTATAATGTAATTGAATCATTCCTTTTGTGTTGATTTGATTGGTGCGATTGGATAAAATGCAACAAGAAATAGGTGAAAAGGTACATGAAATTACAAACCATGAGCATAAATAAAAAACTATAGGTTTGATATTTCAACTTTGAATACATATCTAAGAAGAGGAATCAGAGAGGAACCTATAACTAAAATTTGAGCTCCAAATGACATGGATTTTAGTTGGTGACATAGTCCTAGTGATGTCTAAAGTCAGTATCACTCATGGATTCAGACTTAGGATGCCGCTTTGATTCTTCCTCTAAATTTTTTGAGAAAATGTTTTATACTAATTCACTAATCGTAGACTATTTCACTAATTATCATCATCCTAGTCACCTTTTCAGGATCTAAATCTTCTCTTCCTAGTCTACACTCTTTGTATCTACAACTTTTTTCTCTTGGATCTAAAGACCTACACACAAGAGGGAGAAAAATGTTTTTTTCTTTTGTAAAGGGACTTGTTTAAGGTAAGCCCTAGGAGGATTCAATATTTTCTACAACAATAATGTCTAAAACAAACCTTGAATCTTAAGTTAAGAACATTGAATCATGATGATATACCTTCTCCAATGAATTATCCTTGTTTTGAAGCCTTCATGAAATGTTGATGATGCTAAGAAGGGAGCTTATGTATGTCTTATATATGGGACAAAACATACAAACTTGATCATGAATGCCATCTTTAATGCTTGAATCAATTCTTCAATACTAGACATCCCCTTTGTTGCCTTGAAAATGATTGAAATACCTGCTCAATGATAGAAAGTGTGATGATTGAATGAGGGGTTGGTGCCCTCTTTTACAGTGAGCCTTGGGAGCTTGTTGGCAATTTTGAGTAGGTTGACATGGATAGCATTTTCTTGCTCAACAAACTCTAACTATTAAAAGTGAGACTTTTTTGGCTAGACACTAGCTCCTAGTGTCATAGTCCAGGGAGACTATGACACTATGTGCCCTAGTCTAGTCTTAGAGGGCTAGAAAGAGGTCAAGGGAGCCAAAAAATTACCGTATTTGTAAAACTGGGGCTCGTGTTGAGCAAAATCAATTAGATCTAGGGTCATGTAAACAAGAGAACCAAAGTGAGGCTTAAGTCAGCATTAAATTTTATGAGGATACAATTTGCGACACTACAATATCCTATCTTTCTTTTATTGATTTCTACTATTTAAGGATGTATCCGATTAGAGTATTGTTCTATATATATAAAATCCTCCTTGATTTAAAGAGTTATGGTTCTATTAATAGATGCATTCTTCTATTAATATATTTATCTACTTTCGAATGTTGGCCAATTTTCACATGCACACATGCATGAATGTGTGCGCACACACACATACACACACGTAAATGATAGATTTCATGTCTTTCTTGAAACACTTATTTTACTATATAAATCATGCACATATACATGTGAATTCAATCTTTAATTTTAAAATTTGATTTTCCTTAAAAGATGCACACTCCACATAAGTACAATTTGTGTTTAATTTTTGAATTTAATCTTCCTTCATAAAGGCATGCACCCATCAACACAAAATTTAACTTTAATTTAAAATTCCTATTTTTCTTTTATGATCATATGACTTATGAAAGATTATGATTTTGACTTTTTGTCTTTCTATTTAATTTTCCTTCACAAGATGTCTACTCCATAAATTATAGATTTGATCCTCAACTTTGTGGCATATACACTTTATCTCATAAGACACATGCTTTATAATTGATCTAAACTTAGTTTTAAAAATCATCAAGTATTTTGGTGAAATTCAACCTTGAAACATGATAAGAATCAATATGGACAGTGGGAATGTCATTATTATTACTAATTTTTAATTTTAATGTTACCTTTGTTAGGTGTGAGCCAATGATTACATTTGCATAGTTTTTGAAACTTCAATACATCCTCTTTATACAGACATGCCACCATATCATAGTTTCACATTGAATATTTAAACTCAATTTTCTCTCAATTTGGTCAGTGCTAATGTTCTAATTTTCTACTCAAAACCTTAAAACATCATTTTTTCACTATAGAGTATGCATCCACACATGTCGTTGCATCTTTTCCTTATTTTTTGTATTCATTTCATAATGGTGAATAATTCTTATCAAATCTATAAAATTTTCATCCAAACCTTCCATCTCTTTGTTTATTCTATTATAAAACCTCTAATATGGATGACAATTTTAATGTACTGAAAAATCTCTACTCAAATTGTTCATTATTCAAATCAAGATCCATTTAAAAGCCTTTTGTATTGCTTCTACTAAGACATTAAAAAATGACAAAGATCACATGGATCAATAATATAGCAATCAAAACATATCTACTAATTGGAAAAATAACAATATAATATTAAGAATATTGACACAATACAAAAGAAACACTTATATGCACAACAATTATATATGAAATATATTTTTTAACAATTAACATTCAATGTGACAATACATGTTCAAACACAAGTACCGTGCAATAGTTACCATATTGAATATTCATATGAACCAAAACAAAATCAATAAAATAGTGTTGTAGATGTGAGTTTTTGATTTAAAGGAAGTTAAGGTAGCATATAACTTCCTATACTAAACTTGAGAGGAGGGTTATGCAAAAATTTACAAGTCTTATGAACAATTACAAAAAAATGAACATAAATAGAATGCATGTACACAAAATATTTTTTTATGTAGAGAAAAAACCCCACACTCTAAAAAGTTGCCCAATATATTATTTAACAACAAATTACAATATACTTGCAAAGCAAGCTTCTCACTTGAGTATCACCAATAGAGATCTAGAGTGAATTCAACAACTATTAGACTCTCATAATACATCTAGTACATAGCCATAATACAATGCCCTCTTAAAATAGGGTTTCCTTCTAGGGCATGGAAAGCACACAAAATATCTATTGTTTGATCTATGACATAATGATAAATGATCAAAATTTACAATGATAAATTATACATAATGTGGATTTTAGGGGTGATGCCCCCAAACCCCCACTAGGATGCATGACCCCCAACCCCTCTGCTAGGGGGACCACACCCCTTATACCTTGCAAGGGGTACCCCCACTTGCAACCCCTATGCTCCTTTATCATCAATAACCTTTTACTATTGTAAGGTTGAGACACCGTTTTCCTAATATTAATGTGTTGTTAGAGTTTTACTCTAGACAAATATTTGCATTATTTAATTTAAATATTACAATTACTTAATTTTGAATTAAAGTTGAGTGGTGTTTATTTGATAAAGAGTAATTATAATTTTTTCATATAAATGTGGCTTATTGCTCAATAAAAAATACTTGCAATATTTTACCCAATTTAGACACACGAGTTACATATAAGTGCACACATAATATTTTAAAACTTTGTGAAATATGATGATTAATTATACAAACCCATAAGTGATGCAACATGGAATTATAGTGTTGCAACATTTCTATTGAATTGATATTCAAAAATCAAAATTATACAAAGTCTTCATATGTATATTTATAGTTTTTTTTTTTGTATAAAAATAAATTGCAATATAAATATATTGCATAAAACAAGATCTAAAATTTGTATTATAATTGAACATGTGAGAATGCAATAAAGTGGGCAAGAGAAAAATAAGAACTATTACATAATACAAACTTAATTTGTATCTTATAAAGAATTGAATATAAAGTCTAAAAACTACAATATAAATATAATTTCTCTCGTATATTGTGTTGCAAATAAAATAAATATTGAAATTAAAATTTAAATCACAATTTCAAATTTGCTCAACATATGAACATATATTGTATTACATATGAAGATGACTGAGTATTTTAAAAATTATCTCATAATTTTATACTAGCATCTATATTTATTTCAACAAGTTCTATTTCACATGTTATTTAATTATATCTACAAAGTCAAAGGACAATTGGTGTAATAGTATAACCATGTTGTAAGCACCTAGTTGGTGTTGAGTTCAAATCTCTTCAATACAAAACATATTTATAAAGGTTGCTTCAAATAAAAGGATAGTTGAATTTGCAAAAATGAATACATACCATGCAATTAAATAGTAATGAAGATTTAGCTAATGTTGTGACCATAAAAACTCTTACTATTTACCTTAAATCCCATAACTATTTATATATCATAAGATCAATATTTTATAATAAAAATAATATGAACATCAATGTTTCAAATCACGTTATGTGATCTATCATCAAGATGGAAAAAATAACCCAATTTATTAATATTCAAAAAATTTCATCCACAATCAAATACATAAACATAAAATAAATATAAATACAATATTTAAACATATTTTCTATAAATTTATCTACAGCCCATTCCTTATTGTAAACTAAATCCAAAATGTAATCCTTCAATTGAACAAAAGTGAATGTTGTTAGCTAGGCATAACCATTCAATTGCACCGTTTCTAGTGTTATGCATATAGAGAGGCAGAAAAGTGAGCAAAAGCAAAAGCAAAAGCAAAAGCAATTTTTCTTTCTTCTCTTCCTTCTCATACCTTCTCTTCCTCTCTTCTCTCACCCCGTCTAATAAGGTTTTTTCCTCTCCTATACCCGATCAGGGCATACGACGGACGAAAAGTACTGCTAAATTTCTGTTTTTTCACATCTTCCCTTCCACAGATCGGGATTTTGAATCCATTGGCCTCCATATCTTATTGGGCTTTTCCTTCTTTGAGGCCAGCTACAGGCAGAAAAAATAAGGGGGAAACAATATAATGGCGGATACAGACGAAACGGCAGCTCGTCTGCACGCAATGTCTGAATACAGGAAAAAACTCCTACAACACAAGGAGCTTGACAGCAGAGTTCGCACCGGTATGTGATGAAAATAATATGGTCCGCAATATAGTTAGGTTTTGTTCTAGGGTTTCAATTCTGTGGGCATTGATTAAACTTTTCTTTGATTTGTAAAACTTTGTTGCTATGTATACAGTCTTCGTCTTAAATGCCATATACATGGGGTGCCTTTTCCAATGAAATTCCCCACGAGTAGAGCACGACACATGACCTACTTGGATGCATTATTTTTCTTAATTTTGTGGTATAATAGGTTCTAATGGGATTAAAATTTCTCATGATTTTCTACTTTTGTTTCTGTAAGTCTATACTGTTGGCTGATTCATTTTATGCAATTTTGTTATGTAATAGTCATTAGAGATTAGGACTCATTACTTCATCTGGAAGAAAAGTGTTCTTATAACTTTTAATATAGCAATCTTTGGAGTAGTTGCCATAGATGACATGTAGTTCTTCCCCCAGCTTCATCTGAGACTTGCAGCGGAGTTGATTTTTATCCGCATTTTACTAATTTCAACACTTTTATCATAAAACCTGGGGATGAGAACGCTGGTCCGAATTAGAAGCTTCACATTTTTATCATTTGAACTCATCCAAATCGACATTGCTTGATATATATATTACCTTTTTGTTCAATGTCTATGGATTTTTTGAAGCCCCGGCTCAATGAGAAACTTAAAATGTGATTTGAATGAGTTTTATACTCTACATGTTGTTACCGTGGTTTCCTTCATTATGTGGGGTAAATATTTTTAAGCTCTTTTCCCTGTATTTGTTATGTAAGGACAGGTGGCTGCATTTATTTATTGGGCTCAAGTAGCATTTATGAGTCTCCTTTAATTTGGTTTCGGGACTGTTTGGGCCACATTATTTCTTTTGTAAACATTAGTCATTAATCGCAGTCTGTAGACTCTAATGTATCCTATCTTTGTTGTGCCGCAAACTTGTATATACACTGGAATTGCAGGCACTTATTACAGTGAGGGGATTTAAACATGTGTTACATTTCTACTACTTTATGCCCATCACTATCATATGGTACACAACTACCTGTTCCATAGAGGTAGTTGACGTGATTCACGGTGATCAGATGTGTTAGGTAGGGTTTTAGAAGTCCTTTCATTTTGTTGTTAAATCTATCAATGCATAGATTGATAGATAGTGCCTGATATAGGAAGGATACATCCATCAAAGCATAGATACTTTGGATAGAGATAGAAACACGAAGATTAGGCAAAAAGATATGTAGGTAGCCAACTTAGTTCAGCATCAGTCTCTTGCTCATGATTTTTGCAAAAGCTTAGTTTGATTTTGTTGAGTGTCAAGTTTAGGTTTGTGATTTTTTTTTTCTCATGATAGTGATAATCAAGGATCCAACCCAAAAACTAGATCAAGAAATTGCCCCCAATTAGCTAAGCACAGCTAAGCTTTATTGTGATAGGCTAAGTCACAAGGTTCGAGTTTGAGTTCGAGTTCGACAACCATGAAATTCGAATGAAGTTCGACAAGGGTAAAAATTCGAAAAAAAAATTCGGATTGAATTCGCCTTATATAAATGTTATTTATTTTTAAATATAAGTAATATGTCCAATAAATTATCAAAATAGTTAACATTTCTAAATAGATTTGAAATCATTATATAAGGATGACACATTTATTAAATTTATAACATAAGGAACATGTGAAATAATGATTGCAAAGATGTTTTATTCTCGAAAAGGTTCATTCAAAAGTCAAGACTTTAGAATTTCAAAAGAGCTCTAAGTCATCAAGAGCACTTGGCTCAGATGGTGTATCATCATCATCAGTATCACTACCCAATTCTTCATCAAAAAAGTCAGGCTCATCTGCACTTGGCACTGCTATGTCTTCTGAAGTTGGTTGTTGTGAAGATGTGGAGTCATTTGCTGATTTGTTCATGAACAATTTTAAATTGCTGCGAACATAGACAAGATCTCCCAACTTTCCAGACAATAACTTGTTCCTCTTTTTGGAATGGATGTGGTCAAAGCAACTCCAATTCCTCTCACAAGCTGATGAACTTGCTCCTTGACTCAATATTCGAATAGCAAAGCGCTGAAGTTCAGGAGTTTGTGCTCCATAGCTCATCCACCATCTATAGCCAGGTACCTCATCTCGTGCCATATCATATTTGGCTGCTGCCATTCCAAACATTCCTTCAGCTTTCTTGTATTTCCAGCCTTGGTCTCTGATTAGCGCTGCAACTATTGGGTCTAGTTCAAATCTGCCAATGGCTTCATAAAACCCTGCCATAACTTCACTATCACCTTGTCTATCAATGTGAAATAGTTTGGGCTCCAAATAGCATGCTGCTGCATGTAAAGGTGTGTGCATCATTTTCCATCTGGAATCAACTGTCTCCCATATCTCCATGTACTCTGCTTCCACATTGTTTAGTGCTCTTTGAATAGCTTCCTTACAACGGTCCATGCTTTCATAAAGCATACCAAGGCAAGTACTGTCACCATCAACCATACGAAGCACATCAACAATTGGCTCACAGACACTCAAAACTTTTGCTCCACTTTCCCAAAAGTTGCTATTTAAAATAAGTTGCTCTATGTTCTTTCCCTTAGCACTTTTAGAAAGCGTTGAACTTTCCCACTCATTGGAACAAATTACAGATCTCAAAGCTGCTTTCTTTTCAACCACCCTTTTCAAAGTGATGTAAAATGAAGCAAACCTTGTGTCACAAGGCCTCAACAACTCTCTAGATGCATGTTGCCTATAAAGGCTCAGTGTGAGACGGTGATTTCTTATGAAATTTGCAACTGCTCTCCCTCTGTGAATTGCTTCATATATCCATGGGAATTTAGTCAAATCATGAAGCAACAAATCCAAACAATGTGCTGCACATGGACTCCAATAAATCTGTGGGTACTTCTCTACAATCAGTTTCCCAGCTCCCACGCAATTTGCTGCACTATCAGTTACCACTTGAACCACATTTTCCACCCCTATTTCAAGAATGGCTTCCTCTAGTATTTGAAATATATACTCAGAAGTTTTCTTTTTATTCATAGTGTCAATCACCTTCAAGAACACAACACCTTCAGGACAAGCCACTAAAACATTGATCAATGGCCTTTGACACATATCTGACCATCCATCACTTAATATAGTGCAACCTGTTGTCTTCCACGTGACTTTGACCTTAGTTAATTTATTGGTCACTCTATCTTTTGACCTCTGCAAAAGAGTTGTCCTGAAAGCTTCAGAAGAGGGAGGTATGTACCCTTTGCCAAACTCTGCAACTTTTTGAATTGCATTACGAAAATTTGGATTTCTAGCTACATTGAATGGAATAGCACTTGTATAGAATAAATCAGCTAGTGCATCATCTACCTCTTGTTTCTCAGCTGGTTTCCAGAAGCTGCTCAATGTTCCACTCTCTTTCAATACTCCTGTGGCCTTGGGTGGATTGGAAGAGGAAGACATAATAGCTGAGAATCTAGCCACATCTTCTTCAATTCTCTGTTTCTTTTGTGCATTCTTCATCTTTACTGCAATTGAGGAGGAATGTTCTTTCTCTAAAATAGCTCTAATATCTGCAGTTACACCTGGACATGCAGTAACACCTCCACCTTTACCTCCCATAATACCAAGTAAGTGGTCCATTGCCTTTGTTAAGCTTCCAGTAAAAACTTTTGGGCACTTGTTGCAACGAAGTTCAGTACCATTACGAGTCACATATTTCCATGCCTCTGAAGTTGATTTGTTGGGAGCCATTCCAATCTGTACAATTCAAAAGAATTTAAGATTAATATTTAAAAGTAAAACTTTAACTAAATTTATTTTAAAAAAATTTCAAAAATATGATACTTTAGTTTTTACTCTACAAAACAAATTAACTCATTTAAGTATAAAAATATATTTTTAATATATAAATAATAAATTTATTAATTTTTAATAAAATAATATAATAATAAATAATTAAATATTTTATTGTTAAATTGAAATTACATTTTAATGTTTAGCATATTTATTAAATTTATTTATTAGTTTTTACACTTCTATATTAACTTAAAAATTGATTACTTTAATATGATATTTCAATTTAATAAATGACGATAAAATAATATAGTAATAAAATAAAATATTAGTAACTTTGATATTTATATAATAATACTTCTTTTTTTAACAATTAAATAAAATATGAGATAAAAATTAGAAATAGTAATTTAAACCTATTATTAAAAACTAAAAAATCATCATATAATGCATTTATAATAATATTATCTTTGTTATAATAATATTATTTATCTAATTAAGTAATTAACTATAATCTATAACTTTTTTAACTATCTATTATTTTATTATTAAAAATTTAATATACAATTTAAAATACTTGATTTATAGATTTAAATTTAATTATAAAACTATTAATAAATATATATTATAATATTAATGCAATACTAAATAATTTAATTAAACTATAAATACATAATGTAAGTTTTAAAGACTAAATAATTTATAAAAGTATAGTGTATAAGTTCTATAACTATTCAAAATTCTTCAAAAAATAAATTATATAACTTACCTTTCACGGGAAAAACAGAGGCGAGCGAATGGAGACGGAGACGGAGAGGAACAATTTTGCGCAGGGAAGGAGCCAAGCTAGCAATTCTCCACAAATTCCAATCTTCACAGCAGCGGCAACAAGGAATTGTAAAACTGTTTCCAGCGATTGGAAAACTGTTTCAAGCGACAACAGGCGACAACAGCTTCTCACCAAATTCCAATCTTCACAGCCAGGAGCGGCAACATCAACTGTGTATTCAAGGGCCTGCGAATACCTATTTATGGAGAATAATAGGCGGCAAACTTCCAAAAAAAGTTTAGAAACTTTTAAAAATAGTATGATTTAGATGTTTACGTCAATAGGAAAATTCCCAGTTTTTTTGTCCGAATAAAATGGCGAATTTTACCGATTATTTTAGAAATTTTTCAAATTCGGGCAAAACCGAACTTCATCCTTTATGTTCGCCAAATGCTGTGACTTAGGTGATAGGTCTATAGATGAAACATAGATATTGATAATGAAGCCATGATAGGTGGGTAGGTGGAACTAATACTAGGTGAAAGTGTAGTGAAAATCTTGTATGTACAAAGCTACTAGGGTACCCTGAAGGTCAAGCATGAATGCTATTGACAGGCTTGTCTAATGGTTCTGCTTTAGGGGTGGCAAATTGATAGGCTTCAGATCCATAGCTTGCTATAATGACAAAGGGTCCTAATCAATTAGAATATTCTTTGGAATGAAAGAGTAGCTAGTTGCCAAAATTGGAAGTATTAAGCGAATCTTATAAATGTTAAATTGAATAACTATAATTTAGTTCTTGGGGTTCTTCATGCAAATAGAGGTGAATCTTGAAAGTAAAAGCCTGGATTTTTCTGGCTTTCTGTCCTTTTCAATAAGGAGCTATGCACACTAAAAATAATGCAGAAACCAAATAAGCCTGTCTTAGCAGAAGCTCAATAAGACCCTAGCATAGCATTTATTTTACAGTTCCCCTGTGAGAGATGTGGCAACTGTCAGAAAGAAAGAATGAATTTATCAATGTCCCCCTGAATGATGAAACTGTGATGTCTATGGCACTCAAAAGTATACAGCAACAATAGCAAAAATGAGTCTAATTTTAGGTTAAACATATAAAAGAAATAGAGGCTACATGATAAAAGCACAGCACAAAATTCTAAGTTCTTACTACCTAGGGGGGATGGAAGGTGAACCCTAAGAATGTAAGGAAACACAAAGCTTACAAATAACTACGGGACTATTACAGGAGGATATTGATGGCATTGGGTATTAGGAAAGTTGAGATAATCGGCCAATACCTCTTTTTGTTATAGACTATAGTTCTAGTATGCTTTGTATCATGCTTTGAATATTGTTTGTGTATAATGACATCAGATGATTTGTGAAATCTTGTACCATGTAGTTAGATTTATTGTTGATTATATAATACATTACAATATATTATATACTCAGTAGTAGTACCATTTTGGAACTATATTCTATTTATAGCTTAATTTTATCATAATTCAAGGTGGATACAAATTTAGGCTTCAAAGAGTGTGGTAACTGTGCCATAATACAATAGCTGGGGTGCAATGAATCCTGTTATATAACTATTCATTTGTAGGAGATAAAACTGATCCCATTTATTATAACTTTTATTATATGGGCAATACATTCTTATCTGAACCTGCTCAAATTCTGTATTAATTTATGCAAAATCAATTGTATTTGAATGATGTTGATTGCAAGCTCTATAGGCACATAACAGTTGTGCATGTGGAGAGATTCTTTTATACTTGCAGAAGTTAATTCATTGTGCTCTCTGTCCTTATTCCAAATAACAGAATGTTTATGATAGATGACTTTAAAGTGAGGCCAATTAGTCTCTGTTTTTGGATTTGAATAGGGAACAGGATGACATGACAAAGACCACTATAAAAAAGGCCTTAGGGTTGGGGGTAGGGTTGTTTACAAACAAGGCCATATTTTTTAATTTAATTTTTATAAATACAAAAGGAAGAAATTCATTTCCAGTTCTGAACTGGAAAGCTGAAATCTTTAAAAGTGCTGTGAAAATCATTGAATGTTAATTAGAAAACAAGTTGAAGCCCTTCAGATTGTGGCCTATAGCCTCAAAAATCGCCAAATCCAGCTTCAAAATGCTCTTAGTCCTAAAAAATGCTAAGTTGCTGAATCGTGGGATATTTCAGGTGATTCCGGGTACGAAATGTACCGGAATCATATATTCTCAATTGAATCTCCTGTGGGTACGCATCTAGGATTTGTGTTTTTAAATGCCAAAATATTTAGTGATTCTAGTTTGATCTTTTAGATATTTTTAAGACCTACACTGCTGATTAGAAAAGGCTGAATTTATCTATCATGAGATTCTAGCTTGATCTATTTGATACTGAAACCTGAATTTAAATTAGAATGATATCTTTCAAAATTTGAATTTTGTAATGGTTTTGTTTAGCATATGTATTGGCATATGACATTCTAAACTTAATTCTGTTTTTTAGCTGCATATCTATACATACATACATGAACGTACCAAAAATGTACCCCCCCCCCCCCTCAAAAAAAAAAAAATCTGCTGTACCGGCATTTCGTACCCATTCCCATTCCCAATTCGAGAACTTAGCAAAAATGTCTTGTGCAATATGAAAAGAAATTAAAAAACATTTTTTAATGTTCCTCAAATATCCAAATCCACTTAGAAAATGCTTTGGTTCCTTCAAAGAAATCTTGTGCAAATTGAAAAGAAACAAAAAACATTTTTGACCAAAAAATCACCCCAACTAGTTTTTGATTATTAAAAGCAGCAAAACAAGGGTGCTGTCCCTTGCAAACCACAATCGAAGGCGTAAAGACAAAAGATAATTACAACAAGGTCAAGAGAAGACCATTGACAACATACTAGTAGCACAACTAGTGACCCACATCAAGTATGGGTAGGAAAGTCACCCAAAACGTTGGGAGAAGGTTGAGAGACTATAGAGTGATTCTTCCTTCGCCGACAAAGAACCATCCAAGCGATACTATCAACAGGATCCCCAACACAAGATGGTAGATCCTCAGAGAGAGAATCAACATCATCAACAAGACCAAAGTGCTGACAATGTTGAACCACAACAGCCACAAAGCTGAAGTTTATTAGGAGCAGTAGCAGTCGGAGAATAGTCAACGCCGCTAGAGGGGATTGAATCAACAACAAGAGGTGGAGGTAGATCCATTGGGACGAAGGAGGTCAGAACAAAAGTCACCCGATGGGAGACATCATCAGCTTGAAGTGTCATTAGAGGAAGAGTCAATGGCCAGGACAATCAAATGATCATCATTTGCATCCTTCCACGATGTGGTTGCACCCTTACGATGTGAAAGAGAATAGTTTGTGGCCAGAGGACCAATAGAGAAGCACCACCTACATCTGAAGGGGAGGCCCTCAAAATCCAACAATTGGGTTCATGGCCTGTCCCATCTCATGAGAACCACATCACTCGGAAGGGATGCAGAAATGTCAAGGTCAACCACATAGCAAGTAAAAGTAGATTGACTCACTTCAGTCGTAGCCTCATCCACCTTTAAAAAACGGCCAATAGAGTTGCCTATGGCCTCAAGGCAAGAATTCTCCCAAAAAAAAGGGGGAGATTTGGGAGACGAACCCACACTGGATGCATGCTGAGCAATTCAATAAGAGGGTTAACTGTCAGCGCATGTGGACAACATTGTAATGATTGAAGGGTAATTGTCAGCTCATGAAATACATTCTTACTTCTCAATAAAATTTAAAAATAGAAGCCAGCATACTTCATGCTATCTAAATATTACCTCATCAAACTTTTTTTTGATTGGTAAATGAGTCATATTTTATTAATATTTAAAAGATTCTTATATTAACATTATAGTTTTGAAGAAAACCAGGTGACTCCTTGGGCTTTAAGCGGGACCTTGAAATCCTATACTGCTTTGACTTTCACTATTCGACTTATACATCATTTACAAAGTTTGAGTAGACATTTGAACCCCCTTATGACCACAAAATGATTCATACACCATATACAAAAATTGAAACAAACTTATGTTGAGGAATTTGGATCGTCAAATAGATTGATATAATATATATACAAATGTTGATGTGAAGAAGATTACCGTTGTGATTGATCTTTTCACCAGCCATCGATGTGCATATATATCTTATGAATGGTCACGTATATGAAGAGCCATGACCATATGTGGCTATTGCCACGTAGGGTCATGACCCTTTATAAAGTAACCGATTCATAATGCCAATTTGTTAAGCATCGTAATAATAATCATCGTGACTGTTAAAACAATGCACCTGAGTCAATAGTCAGTCACAATACTTATGTATTGTGACTGCTATTAGCAGATGCACGATACGTAAGTATCGTGACTGTAATATATACAAACCTTAATTCAATGATCAGTCACGATACTTATGTATCGTGACTGCTATTTAGCAGTTGCACGATGCATAAGTATCGTGACTGTAATATATAGCACTTGGTTTGGTATTACCAGTACAACATTAATATTATACACTGTCGATCACAATAGCATTTGATTTATCATTACGATTTGCATTATATATATATATATATATATATATATATATATATATATAATGTAACTCTGGCATATCCGAACGTAGCTATATCTCAACACTTCCTCTTAGCAAGAGAGGATTTAATCAATAATTTTGAATTCATCATCATGTCCTCAGACACATTTCGGGATAACAACTGAATGTATGATGATAAATTAGGTATCTCAATATCATGATATTTGGCACAGTCCAAGACAACAACTTAATGGAGTCAATCATGATATGATTGTTATTACTAGGATCAAGATATCCGACACACTCTGGGACAATAACTTAATGTAGTCAATCTTGATATGACTAAGTAATAACATCACAATGATCAAGATATCTGACACATTCCGGGACAGCAACTTAATGTAGTCAATCTTGATACCAGGTTAAACTATTGTAGAGATCGTCACCTCACAATAGTAACCTCTCACATATATGAAAGATCGTCACCTTTCAACACAAAAGTAATATTGCAATATTTTTCCATTATAATATTCATGAATATAAAATACATATAATTGAGATTTAATCTCAACAATTACAACTATGGTTTAGTCATACCAAGTTTTCCTTTGAAGTATTCTATTTTCAACCTAGCTAGGGGCTTGGTGAAAATATCAGCCTTTTGTTCATCAGTCCTGATGTAAACCAATTTGATGATGTTTTTGTCTACCATATCTCTTATGTAATGGTAAGGTATTTCTATATGCTTGGATCGATTATGGAAAAATGGATTCACTGAGAGTTTGATGCAGCTTTGATTATCACAATGGATTATGGTAGGATTCAAGGGTTTTCCAAATAATCCAACAAGTAGCTTTCTCAACCATACTGCGTCACGAGCTCCCTTGGATGCAGCCATGTATTCTGCCTCGGTGGAACTTTGAGCAACTACAGATTGTTTCCTGCTGAACCAGGATATCATAGCTGATCCAAGACTAAAACAACATCCTGTGGTACTTTTACGATCAATAGAACTGCCTGCCCAATCAGAATCAGAATATCGTTGAAGTTGCATCTCTACATTTTCATATTTTAGACCAAGTCCAATGGTACCTTGCAAGTACCTTAGAGTATGTTTAGCAGCCATTAAGTGTATCTTCTTCAGTTCGCACATGAAATGACTTAGCACATTAGTAGCATAACAAATATCAGGGCGAGTGTTTATCAGGTACATAAGAGATCTAGTGATTTGTTTGTAGTAGGTAGGATTTGTTGGTTTTGAATCTTTTGCTTCAATCTTGAGTTTATGTAGATTTGTTTCCATCGGAGTAGCTATTGGCTTGCACCCCATCATTCCAAATTTAGTCAAGATGTCAGCGATATACTTTTCTTGATTTAGAAAAATATAGTTCTTTTGCCATACTTCAAGTCCTACAAAATAGTGTAGAAGACCTAGATCCTTCATGTCAAATTCAGCCATAAGATGATCTTCTCCTATTATTATTAAGTCATCAACATAGAGAACTAAGATTATCATCTCACCATTAGATATTTTGAAGTAAATATTGGAATCTGCTTCATTTTTGGAGTATCCTAGCTTGGATAGATAACTGTCTATTCTTTCAGACCAAGCTCTGGAAGCTTGCTTAAGGCCATAGAGGGCTTTCTTTAGTTTGCAGTTTGCACACATAGTGATTCTTATCATGTGTAGTAAAGCCGTCAGGTTGTTCTATATATACTTCTTCCTCAATTTCACCATTCAAAAACGCTGTCTTTATGTCCATTTGATGTAATTTCCATCCTTTTGATGTTGCAATGGCAATAATGGTCCTTACAGAAGTAAAACAGGCAAGGTGCAAATGTCTCTTCATTATCGATTCCGGCCTTTTGAGAAAATCCTCTGGCAACAAATCGGGCTTTGTGTTTTTCAATACTACCATCTGGTGCATACATGATTTTGAATAACCATTTTGAAGAGACAACTGATTTGTCTTTAGGTCGAGGTGCAATATCCCAAACATCATTCTTTAATATTGATTGGTATTCCTCAATCATAGCATCTTTCCAAGCTTGACATGATAAAGCCTCTTCAACATTTGATGGTTTTGAGTTTGTAAGATCAGTTAGGAGTGCAACATAGCATTTTTGATTTCTTGTTCTTTTACTTTCCTTGAAGACTTTGTTAGGTTCCACATTGTTTTCTTCAATAATTTTCCTTGCCCATAGTGGTCTTTTCTTGTTGTTAGGAACTTTAGTATTCTCAAAATTAGATGAAGAAGGTTCATCATTTTCTGTGATATTCTCCCTCTAATTCTCAATTGTGTGATCTTCATCTAATTCTGTGAATGAATCATCTTCAGTAGCTTTATAATTAGTGTTTTCTTCAAATTTCACATCCCTGCTGATTTCAACAGATCTTTGTCCTGGAATATAGACTCTGTATCCTTTAGTGTTTTCACTATAGTCTACAAATATACCTTTCTTTTTGGATGGTTCTAGTTTAGTCCTCTTTTCTTTAGGAACATGAATGTATACAGGGCAACCAAAGATTCTAAGATGACTTAAGTCTGGTTTATTCCTTGAAAATGCTTCTTCTGGTGTTATGTTCTCTAATATAGAGTGAGGACATCTGTTTTGAATGTACACTGCTATATTTGAGGCTTTAACCCAGAATGGGATATGTATGTTTTGATCATGCATCATGGCTTTGACAGCTCCAATGATAGTTCTGTTTTTCCTTTCTGCTACTCCATTTTGTTGAGGATTATATGGTACTGAATACTCCCTCTTAATCCCAACAGAAATGCAAAATTCTTTAAAGATTTCAGAAACATATTCACCCCCATTATCTGATCTTAGAGTCTTTATTTTCTTCCCGGTTTGATTTTCCACCAATGCTTTAAATTCTTTGAACTTCAATAGGACTTATTTGATTCCTTTTGTTTTAAGAAATATATCTAGGTTTTCCTAGAGTAATCATCAACAAATATTATGTAGTACAAAAATTTTGCTAGTGAAGGTGTTGGCATTGGTCCACATAGATTAGTGTGGATAAGTTCTAGTACAACTTTTGATTTATGTTCACTTGAAGTAAATGACCCTTTTGAATTTTTTCCTAGAGCACAACCTTTGCAAATCCCAGAATGTTCAGGTTTTAGATGTGGTGACCCTGTAGTGATCTTCTTTATAGTAGGTAGGGCACTATACCTCAGATGTCCTAACCTTTTATGTCATATTTCATTATGGTTTGAAACTTCATGGCTTAGAGCAAGTTTTTGATCATTACAAAGTTTATATAGACTTCCATCTCTTGATCCTATAGACGCTAACATTTTTGATGTTGGAATTCTTAGGCCAGAGAAGAACTTTATCTTCATTGAATGTGATGCGATATCCTTGATCAGCTAGACCTGAAATAGAGACCAAATTTCTTTTAATCCCTGGTACAAATAGAACATCTTTCAACTGTAAGGTCACTCCGGTTCTTAATTTTATTGAGCAGGTCCCAATTCCTTTCACAGGATATGTTGAATTGTCACCAACCGTGACCTCTTCATTTGTGTGTCCTTCAAGAGTTTTGATTTGATCTCTAAATCTGGTTATGTGTCTTGATGCTCCGCTGTCAATTATCTAAGTGCCTTTATTTAAGTTTAGTTCACTCGAAAGGGCTAAGAAGAATAGAGAGTTTTCCTCTTCTTTGACTTCAGCAATGGCTGCTTGAGTTTTCTTTCTTTTTGGACAGAACCTGTGAGTGTGTCCAAACTAATCACACTTGTAGCATTGGATTTTGGAGAGATCTTTGTTATTGAAATTTCCTCTTTTTTGTTTGAAATTCTTTTTCCTTTTGTTGTTAGTATTCGCATGCAATGCTTGAATATCTCCCTCTTTAGATGGGCCTATTCGTCTTGAGATTAGTCGAGATTCTTCTTGATTGCAATCATTCCTAAGTTGTTCAAACTTCGGTAGAGGAGGTTGACTACATATGCATTGGATAAAGGATTCCCAAGAAAGTGGTAATCCTCTTAGAGCTATTAGAGATAATTCAAGATCATCTACATTATTTCCAATAGTGAATAGTTGATCTCTCAATTCAGAAATTCTCAAAAAATAAGATGTTATAGTTTCTCCTTTATTCATTTTGATACTCATGAGTTGCTGTTTTAATGTAAGCAATCTGCTTGCATTATTGATCTCATATTTATAGTTTTGAACACTTCATATGCTGTTGATAATCTTGCTATGGATGGAAGAATGTGATCTTTAACAGCATCGATGATTACTTTCTTGGCTTTATTATCGCGTCTTTTCCATGTTGTAATCTCTGGTTCTTCTTCAGGCATCTTTTTATCTTCTTCTATATATGAATCTAATTCTAGTTCTTGAAGAATAACAACTATGCGAATTTTCCATGAGACAAAGTTTGAGGCACCTTCGGCCTATCCTCCACTCTAACACCGTTCACCATGATTGCTGTCCAAACAGATTGTCAACGTAAGACTGATGTAGAATGGTCTCTTTGAATAGATCTCAGATCAGATTCGATAGTTCACTGTTCTCAGATTGCTACTTAATATTTTGCTTGTGTATATATGTTATTCTCTATTAGTTAGGCTCTGATACCATGTTGAGGAATTTGGATCGTCAAATAGAGATTGATTTAATATATATACAAATGCTGATGTGAAGAAGATTACTGTTGTGATTGATCTTTTCACCAGCCATCGATGTGCATATATATATCTAATGAATGGTCACGCATATGAAGAGCCATGACCATACGTGGCTATTGCCACATAGGGTCATGACCCTTTATAAAGTAACCGATTCATAATACCAATTTGTTAAGCATCGTAACAATAATTATCGTGACTGTTAAAACAATGCACTTGAGTCAATAGTCAGTCACGATACTTATGTATCGTGGTATCGTGACTGCTATTAGCAGATGCATGATACATAAGTATCGTGACTGCAATATATACAAACCTTAATTCAATGATCAGTCACAATACTTATGTATCGTGACTGCTATTTAGCAGATGCACGATACATAAGTATCGTGACTGTAATATATAGCACTCGGCTCGGTATTACCAGCACAGCTTTAATATTATACACCGTCGATCACAACAGCATTTGATTTATCATTACGATCTGCATTGTACACACAACACACACACATATATATATATCTATATATATATATGTATCTACTATATGTATGTATGTAACTCTGGCATATCTGAACGTAGCTATATCTCAACAACTTAAACCCCTCTATACATTCTTGTTCATAGAGCATTTATAGTCCAATTGTCAAAAATTTACATCATTACTATACCTAAGTCTCTACAACTACAAAAAGTAAAAAAATCCCTCACCATCCTACAAATTATTTCTTTCTTGCTTTTCCCATTGGGCCATTGAACCAATAGTTCTCTAGTCCAAACTTTACTCTCTTGCCTCCCTTCTTCCTAGAGTCTGCCTCCAACTATACTCTCTCGAGTTCTTTTGTCCGCAGAAAGTCCTTGAGTGATTCCCACCCAATTTGCTCTTCTGCCTTGTGTCCTTCTCTATCACTCGACATGCTCTTCACCAGGAAGGGTTGTAGAGGTGTTTCCAAATTCCCCACGTTTATCCAGTTTTCATACTGGGCTTGGAAGCCCACCCCAGGTTCTATCATGGCTAGCAACAGTTTCATGCCAAAGCACCACTCCTCACACACATTCCTGCATCACCCACATGACTTCTTTATTGCTTAGCTGCAGTGCCCATGCCATGAAGGTTGAGGCGATATCCATATTCGTTCTATATTGGTGTTCCGAACGCATAAGTTCTTCTCCCAATAGTATGTCCACTATCCACCTAGAAAACACCCTTCAAACGCTTCTCAGAGATTCGATTGAGGAAGGATAATTGTTGCTTCTGGGTAATGAGGGAAAAAATTGCTTCAATTCTACACACCTCACCACCACCTTTCTTTGCTCAACGCTTCACTACAAAAATGGAAATTGAATGGTTTCAAGTCACTTCCAATGGTGTTATAAACTACTTTCCTCACATTGGACATGTTTGCCTTTACAGCTCATAATTGCCCAGTGCCTTTGGGGCGTATGGGGTGTCTATGAGATTGGGCCTAAGATCTCGGTAATCGTCTGCGCCAACTCTCTGTTCTGATTTGCATTTATGAAACAACAAGTTTTGAAAGGATATCTGCCACTGTGTTGCCACCTCGTCTGACGTGAGTCACATTGTAGTCATCAAATGTTTTTAATAAATCTATTTAAATTCCAAGCCAAGGTTTCACCTTTTATAATTGCATTTATTATTAATAACGAGTCACCCTCCAAGTGGACTTTAGAAACAGAGAGTCTTTTGGCCAAATTGACTGCATACATAGCAGCTTGGGCTTCCGCTTCATTATTAGTTCCACTTTTCAACCTTTTCGCTCCACAAGACAAAATATTACTGTTCCAGTCCCTTGCCACAATGCCCGCACCCAAAGGTCCTGGGTTACCTTTCGGTGCTCTGTTGCAGTTTAGTTTAATCCGCTGTGTCACGGGCTTTTTCCAATCAACACCCAAACTTTCTTTTTCTGTCTGTATCCATCTAGAAAGGCCCATTAGCAGGCCTACCTTATCAAACTTTAATAACAGCATGTAACTTGGGATTTACTAATTTGTTAGCAGAGATTTGAAACTTATAATTACAATAATAATTTTTAACCAAGGAAGTTTTAGCAAAGGCCAAATGCTAGAAAATTGTTGCAACATCTATGGGAAGCACTTCATAGAATACAATTAGACTTGTTTTATTGAATTTTCCTAGTATATTTCTTGTGCCTGCCCTCTTGGTTTTACCCCCTACGCTTGATTCACAAGTGGTTTTCAAATTTGCATATAAGTTTATAGGAATATTTTTGATATTTGTGTTTTCTATTCACATACGGGCACAGACTTAAAAATATTTATACTATTTGATCTTTAAGACCTCATTATGGAATCACTGCTGCAGCCTGTTGTTGATGCAACTAGATTCACGCATAGTTGTAAAGGGCTCATCAAGTGATTGATGCATTATCCATATTATGATGTCAACCCCCATGGGGACAATAGAGAATTCTGGAGGGAATTTTAAATACACCAAGTGCTCTTGTACTACATACCTTTCATCACTAAAAAATGCAATGGGATTGTGATAATACATGAGGGAAGGAAGCCATATAGGTTTGAGAAATAAATCAGCTAAAATGTAATATCTATGACTTTACATTTAGGTCTCTCAAAATAATTATGTATAGGACAATCTGTTTATTGTGATAAACTGCTAATCATTATTTTGTGGATACCAATTACAAATGGAATAATAGATAGGCATTGCAGTTCAAACATATCTCTTATCTATGTTTGTAGATTCATCTGCATTGCTATGCCACGTACTACAAATGCTCAGCATGGATCTATGTGTTAACTATTTTGTGGGAAATTCCAATTGTTTCTCTTGGCAATCCATGTACAAGAAAAATGTGGAAAACACAATGGTCACTATTTTCTTTGTTTGGTCTGCACAGATTTGCCCGTTTATTCTTACACCACTTTTCTAATTTTGAGTTTATTGCCATGAATTACAATTCTCAGTCATTATTTTTGTTCCATAAGATGTAAAGCTCTGCTGTTTTACATTAGTCTTTATGGTAGATTGAGGTAAACAAAACTCTTCAAGAGTTTCTTGCTTGCATCCTAGATTTTGTAGATGGATTTTGTGATTCTTGTTCTATCTATGCATGGACATATGAATTGAGACAGTTAAATGCATTAGTCAAGCATGCGAGCATAGTGAATGCATGAATGAATCAGTTAGACTAATTGTACGAGGCTTTCAGATTTATTAGTAATGCAAACTTTGTGCATCATAAAGTCGCACAAAATTTGCATGGTAATGCAAGAAGCTTTTGTCCTGTTTATTGTGTTCATTCATGAACAGTTGCTGTTTCGTGGTATCAACTTATCATTGTGTTTTTTCAAAACAAGAGAAATCCAAATATTTCAATATAACTTATGATGTATTGCAATATTTTCTTTGCATTCCTGTTGTAATTTGAATGTCACATATTGTAGCTTCCATGCTATCCATATTATAATACTAAAAGTTTGAAAGCTTTCCAGAATAAATAAAGTATTTTAGCTCCTTGTCTTTACTTTATATTATAATAGAAATGCTGCTGCTCAAGTTGTTTGCTTATAGCTTGAAATATTTTTTTAGATCAGTTTGTTCAATTTTTTTTAATCTGAAAATCTTGGTAAAAATTATAAAATGCAGTTCGTGAGGCTTTGAGGAATGCAAAGAAGGAATTTGACAAAACCGAAGATGATTTGAAATCTCTGCAGAGTGTTGGTCAAATAATTGGAGAAGTGCTTAGGCCACTTGACAATGAACGATGTGAGTATTTTCATCCTTGTCAGAATCTCTCTGCTTGTTATGAGAAAAGTTACAACTCATTGGCTGTTAGTTCGCAGTCAAGTTATTATTAGAGTTTAGAAGGTCACAAGTCATAGAGAATTATGAGACAACTTTTGAAAGTTCTGTTTGTGTTTATGGAAACATAATTCTTGCATGTATACCACAACTTGGGCAGTGAAAGCACAAACTGATTGACTACTAGTGCTGCTTTTTGGATACTATCTGGTGCTTCAATGGGCAAAACTTTCCTTCATGCCACATTATTTTTGTGTGTATAACATGATAAAGTTACTTAGGATTTTAATTATTAGAATTTCCTAAATTCATTTTTCCCAAGAATTGTTGTGTCAAGAAGCTACTAGTTATATGTTGAAGTATTTCAGTGCAGTAATTTGTTATGTATTTCTGTTGTAATATAATGTAGAATGAGTATTCTTGTGTTTGAATAGGGTGTTATTTATTTCAATGTTTACCTACATGTGTTGCAATAGTATATGTTATGTGGGGATGTGTACTTTTTGCCTTACATGCTGATACAACATTTTAGCCTGTGGTTTGGAGTTCCACTCAATTTTTTTAAGGTACACATCATAATAATTCATTTTCTTTGATCCTATTCTATGAAAGTGTGTGTCCTAGTCTTTTATTTTTATGTATGTGCTTATTATCTACAAGTTTCAATAGAGCTCTGTGCTTGTTATTCATTCTTTTTGATGTTGCAATAAGTCTTAGATAAATTTGCCCGTTTTTACTGTTTATCAAGTCACTAAGTTGGCAGGCTAATGGTATGGATGTGGGTAATACTGGACATTTGTCAATTTTTTTAGGTCCTTGATTTTGGTATGGCTTGGGTATGCTTGTGCAATTATAATAATTGTAAAAGCATAGTACACCAAATTAACCACAATAAGAGTGTTATGACATATATGCATAAAATAAACAAAAATACAAAACATTCGCGATAATTGATGATCCAAATATTAAATAAGGCATGCCATGTGATCTATTGCTTATGATGATGCTATTTGTTCAAAGTAGGAAAATACTCAATGGTCAGGTTCAAACTAAATTAGTATGTGAACAAATTTGTATTGCTTTTTATTGAGAACACCCAATTCAGCAATTGGTTTACTAGAACTAGATGCTGTAGGATTAATAGCCAAACCACATCCTCTGCTCTGCTATGTAGCTTTTGTTCAGAATTCATGTTTGGTTAATTGTGTACATGCATTGTAATGTATTGTAATTGCTTTTCTTAAATTTTTATCTCTTTTTTTTGTGGTTTTATTATGACAGTTCGGCTCTGCCTGGGTGTTTTGCATGTGTAACACGTCTGTAGCTGGGACTTACCTTGTCCGGTCCTGTGATAATGGAGCAGCCTGATAGGTACATGCTAGGTACTTTGACAAGTATTAGTGCCAACTTTTTCTGGTAAGGGTTATGGGGGTCTTCAGTGCAGTGCTTTGTAATGTAGAGTCTAAGTTAGTTTGACATGGAGATTCCAGTAGTATCCTGCAACATGCAAACTGGCGTTTGCCTTATCCCTCTTCTTGTGGTTTGTATTCCAATTTAAAAGGTAGCCATATGTTTGTTAGGACTTGGGAACTAGGACTTGATCATCTTCGAAGTTCTAATTATAGATGAATTATTTAATATATGTATAAAATATTGTAAATAATGTGCTCACATGGAAATGGGTGTTCCACTTAGATGGATTCTTACAATTCCGTTTTTGGGGCTCTGTATTTTGTAACTGTTGTAAGATAGGGAGTTAGTAGGTGGACTGTGACTAGCACTTTGATCAGCAATTTATAGCTCCAATTGTAAGAGGCACATAAAAGATACTATTGCACCCACATGGAGCACTTGGGAGTTACATTGGATCCCATTAGTCATAAGTGTCAACCAGTCAACTGAGGAGCTACTTTCTAAGTTGGGAGGAGTTAACTCTTGGACGAAGGTGCATGAATTGGACTTGGACCATTTACCATTTGCAAGAGGTGTGTAGAAGATATTATTGCACCCACATGGAGCGCTTGGGAGTTACATTGCACCCCTTTGGGTATATGGGTCAACCAGTCAATTGGGGAGTTACTAAATTGTGAGGAGTCAGTCACTCTTGGATGAGGGTGCATGAATTGGACTTGGACCAATTATTGGGTTATAGTTTGGAAAATCAGAGTTTCTTTGGTTCTCCTTGGTCTATATATTGAAGGCTTGAGATGAAATTTGTTTGTTAAGTTTTATTCAGGGTTATGTTGCTGGAATTTCTCAATGTTTAGAGAGTAAATCTTTTGTGAAAAATGAAGAACCTGCTATTTTATTGAAACACTTGTTGCTGGATAATACACTGGTTGTGTGCTTTTTATTATAATTCTGTTTGTGTGTATTGTTCTCCTAATTGGATAAGCTAGGATTTTTCATACTTTCTTTCACCTTTCAGTGTGGCATGTCTGTTTGAGCGTCCTTTTGGTGTACTGCCTCATAATACATGATTATATAATTTAATTACTTTTTAAGTTTTTGATGGCTTCATCAATGCAAAATATTATATGTATTTTAGTGGCTGAGTGCACATGGAAATCTAGTTCTACACTTGACTGTCGAATCCTTCCAATTTTATTTTCTATATTCTCCACATTTTCTGCCAAGAGTTGAAGAGAGTATTCCCCGTTTGTAGCTAATGACTGTCTATGTTACAGTTAAAGACAAAATATTTCCATGTTATACCAGATGATGAAACAAGCTTTTGGAAAAACTGTGTAGAATATTTCAGATCAATATTTCTAAACAGGGAGTAGACTTTTTTATCCTAAAGCTTGTTTTATTATATGCTACAGTTGCTCTGCATGTATAACTAATTATCTTCTTATTTGCATTCAAGTGGCTTAATTTGGGTCCAAGCATAGCAACAGAAACCACCAAAAATTGTGGCGATCGTGATTAATTGCAAACTAGGCTCCATGTTCTTTTTGACTGTAAAAATCATTAGTTTTTGCCCTTGACTTGGCTGGCATGATTTTTTGCTATTTTTTAACTGAAAAATTACAAAAAAAACTGGAATAAACTTGTTTGAATTGTGATTGAGTTTGACAGATTTATTGACATTTTTCACCTTTTATTGGTGAGTTGGCTGATATTTTTAGCAGAAAAAAGATTTTTTAAAAATCTTTGTTCTTTTAGTTTTTTTTTCCAAAAACACTGATCCTAGTCCCTTTTTTTCCTTTCCTCTAAAACCGCTAATCTTAATGATCACCCATTTTGTTTTGATTAAATTGGTCTTTTGGGTTCTCGATTACTTATTTTGCTTCAATGGGTCCCAAGGTTGCTATTTGTTTTCCAACTTATTAGAAAGTTTTTGATCTAAAGCTTACCGCTGAAAAACATTTCCATCAATATATCTGGTTAAGAGAGTTTTCATTTCTACTCTTATCAATTTATTTCAGATTAATCTAATTTGTTGGTAATCCATTTATTCATCAAACTGAAAGAGAAGCATTGGCTGCTGTGTATCGCAACAACTTGGTTTTCTCAGGCTAGTGAGATCTTTGGATGGACTGTATCTGAATTAATTTACAAGTGACTTGTAGTTTCCAAATCGTAGGAATGAATTAGCATGAACCGAGGATAACCCATCAGGCAAAATGCGTTATTACAGTTTGTTGCTATTAGACTATTTTAGAGCCTTTTTCTATTTTTAGCTAGCTGTTTAGATTCTTCCGTTAATGGTCATTTAAGTGTTTTATTTATTATTTTATTTTAGTCTTCTATTTTTAGAAGACTTTATCTTCAGTTTGAAGCTCTTGTAAATTGCTATATGTACCCGTTGATTTCATTAATTCAAGCAAACAATTCCAAGTTTCATGTTATCAGAGCAGGAGCCGATCTGGGTATGTCTCCCTCACGGGAGGGCCTGGGATTATGAAAAAATCAGTGAAGGTTTTTTGCAGGTTTTTTGAAGGGTATCCTGGAATAGGCCTTGTCATTGGTATTGCACAAGTAGTTATACAAAGAAAAATAATAAAAATGAAAGTTTTAAGGAAAATAACTAGTCGAAGGAAAAACAAATGGTTCAATGAACCTTTAAAAGCTTTAGCTTTTCCATGTATCTTTCTCATTTATTATCACTTCCAAATAACAACTGAAGTGTAAATATGTTCTATAGATGCACATTTTGTTTCCATAATAGAGCAATATATTGCTCCATGTTTAATCTCTGGCTTTTTTTTTCATATACTGGTGTGTATGGGTAGTTTATCTCCCTTTGAAGGTGACACAGTTTATAGACTAAAACATACTAGCTTACTGGGTTATTACTTACAGTTTCTTTAAATTTGTACTTTGGTGTGCTGTAGAAAATTGATCAATCACCATTAGATGGTTTTTCCTCGATTGCCATTTTTTGTCTCAATATTCCTGACATTCACATATTCAACATGCAATCAAATGTATAAATAGTGTTGGAAGGTGACTGAATGATATTATATTGTAAATATGACATGTTTTGACATGGCTACAATTAGAAAATTAATCAAGGACCATTAGATAGGTTTTTCTTGATTGCTTTTTAATATTGTATCAATATCACACATTCAGTATCCATGATATGCACATATTTGACATGCAATTAGATGCATAAATATTGTTGGAAAGGCGACTCAATGATATAATGTAGTAAATATGACTTGTTTTAACATGGCTAAAATCGGAAAATTAATTAAGGACCGTTAGATAGTTTTTTCTTGATTGCTTTGCATCAATATCATACATTCATCTATATGAGATTTACATGTTTAACATGCAATCAAATGCATAAATGTTGTTGGAAAGGTGACTGAATGATACAATTTAGTAAATATGTATATATTTTTTCCTTATGTCCCATTTGGATGGATCCCCATCTCTTGCTCCTATCCCTGATCCTTGTTATTTCCATTTTGCAATATTGTTCCTATATCTTTTGAGTGTACTTCAAAAGATCCCCTTTGACCATTCTCCTGTTTCTCTGTTTTTCCCAATAGGGAATGTGGATGTGGTAGGAGCATAGTTTTATTTCACTGACGTTCTAATGCCTGTATCTCCCATGATTCTAGTTCTAATGCCTTTATCACCCATGATTCTTTCTCCAGCGGATATTTGAAATTGAACAAATTTGTATTTTAACTGTACATGCTTGTTTTGAGGGTACTTCAAAAGATCCCCTTTGAACATTCTCCTCTTTCTCTGTTTTTCCCAATAGGGAATGTGGATGTGGTAGGAACATACTTTCATTTCACTGATGTTCTAATGCCTGTATCACCCATGATTCTATCTCCAGCGGATATTTGAATTTGAACAAATTTGTATTTTAACTGTACATGCTAGTTTTTCTAATTTTGGTATTAAGAATTTTTTTTCGTGCAGTAATTGTGAAAGCTAGCAGTGGGCCAAGATATGTTGTTGGGTGCCGGAATAAGGTAGATAAAGATAAGCTCACTGCAGGCACGCGTGTTGTTCTTGACATGACAACACTTACAATAATGCGGGCTCTACCTCGTGAGGTACCTATAGCATTAGAATCTCACATCAGCAAGTTGTTATAAGCACAAATCATTTCAGAATCTTTGAAAGGGTTTTCTGGAAAAAGGCTAATGGTTTTGTGTGCATATATTGGATGCAGGTGGACCCTGTTGTTTATAATATGCTTCATGAGGATCCTGGCAATGTGAGCTACTCAGCAGTAGGAGGTCTGTCAGATCAAATAAGGGAACTGAGAGAGTCCATTGAACTTCCTCTGATGAATCCGGAACTCTTTCTTAGGGTTGGAATCAAGCCTCCTAAGGTAAATTTCGTGTGGGGTACAAATTAATCATGGTAATTACTTGTTTATGTAAAGTTAAACTTGCTTGTTTAATTTATTCTTGTTGAAATCCTTTCATAGAGGTTGATTCATATGCTTCCAATTTCAGGGAGTACTTCTATATGGCCCTCCTGGAACGGGAAAGACACTATTAGCAAGAGCTATTGCTAGTAACATTGATGCCAATTTCCTTAAGGTAGTAGCTGAGCTTTTTTGGCATGCATTTTACTTTTATACAATCTAACTTTCTTATTTCTTGTACTTGAGGTTTGATTTATGCCTTCTTTTTCTAATACTATTTTTCAGGTGGTTTCAAGTGCTATAATAGATAAATATATTGGTGAAAGTGCAAGGTTGATCAGGGAAATGTTTGGTTATGCACGGGATCACCAAGTATGCTTTCTTATTCATTTGAACATCAAAAGACTAATTTTTGGTGTTTGTTAATATAATTACAAATACAAATATTTTGTTTATATATAATAGACTAATAGTAGTTTATTTAATATTTCAAAACATTGTGTATGTTGAATTATTAGCTCATCACATCTAATAATTGGAAGTTATTGACACTGAAAAATGTTTGTCTTTATGCCTGCAACTCTAATCCTCTCGGTAGTTGCATACTAATTTATGAATATTCTGATTAATATAAATGAAATGCTTAATGTTATAGTGGGGTTTTTGTTGCAGCCATGCATCATATTTATGGATGAAATTGATGCAATTGGTGGACGCCGTTTTAGTGAAGGAACGAGTGCTGATCGAGAAATTCAAAGAACTTTAATGGAATTGCTCAACCAACTAGATGGTTTTGATCAATTAGGAAAGGTATTGTGTTTTAAAGTGCTCAAGCTGCTGTGATTGTATATCAACTGCATTAGACAAGAAACATTGTTATTTAAGATTCTTCAAGTAGTGCAGTTTTCATTGTGACCTGAAAGTCTTGGTAATTTTCACTTTACATTAGGTAAAAATGATCATGGCAACAAATCGTCCTGATGTTCTGGACCCAGCCCTGCTTCGACCTGGCCGTTTGGATAGAAAGATTGAGATTCCACTTCCAAATGAACAAGCAAGAATGGAAGTTCTGAAAATACATGCTGCAGGGATTGCAAAACATGGAGACATAGATTATGAAGCTGTTGTAAAGCTTGCCGAGGTCTTGTTCTATTTCTTTAATAATTTGGAATTTATCCGAAATCTTTGTGTTTTTATCCTATACACTCTGGAATGTTTTGGAGTTGGTAATTGTTGTTTGATTAATTACTGAATAGCTGAGCATTCTTTCAACTTTTATCAGGGCTTCAATGGAGCAGATCTTCGTAACATTTGTACAGAAGCTGGTATGGCAGCTATCCGTGCAGAGCGTGATTATGTAATCCATGAAGATTTTATGAAGGTGAATTCTCTTTCCCTTTCTGTTTAGCATTTTATAAAAATAGATTTGCTTGTGTTCTCTGGCTTGTAATTTGTACTTATCTTTGTCATGCAGGCTGTTCGTAAGTTGAATGAAGCAAAGAAACTGGAGTCAAGTTCACACTATAATGCAGACTTTGGAAAAGACTAGCAAAATGTTGAAAAGATAGCAAGGGTACAAGATAGCGACTCTGCAATTTTTTGTCCATACAGGGGCATTTTACCTTTCATCTCGATCAGTTTTCATGGCAACGGATGGATTACAGGATGTTATGCCAGTTTATGTTTTATGATCTTTAGTTGCCCTCTTTTAATGCTAATTCTTTGCATGTTCTACCAATCTTTAATGATTGGGTATTCAAATTTCAATGCTTTAGCAGAAGAATATGCAAACATTGCTGCTTTTTCTTGGCAGAATGTCAAACATTAGAATATGCTGGCTTCTGGTTCAAACAACCAACTGATTATGTAATCCAGATCACAGGGAATTATTTTACTTTTTTATTGGATTATTATCAGCATTTTGGTTCAATCACAGTTTAAATATTTCATTGAACCCGTATTTTTGAAATAGGTTAACGTGTATTATTTGGATGATTGTTTTACGACTAATATCAATATATTTACATGTATTGTTAAGCATAAAGCAAGTCTTTTGTTTGGGTCTTTCATAATTTCCTTTCCCATCTAGCTATCAGACATTGACGAATCAACTTGCATAACATATACTAAGTTCATTGTCCTCAAGTTACAGTCAGCTAAATGCATTTTACGGAGCAACATTTTTGCATATTTGCTTAAAACATCTTAAAACATTTTAAGAGTTTTTGGTTTTCACGACTTCTTACATTCTAGTCCTCTGGTCTGCTTGAGACAATACTAGAACAGAAATAAGGTTTTGCAAGATTTTATTTGTTGCAAGCTGGTATTTAAATTTTTTCACTGTTAATAATACATAAAATATCACAAGAGAAAATTACTTGTTATGATCTTGCACGTAATTGGAAATTATCAAATTTAGAATGACTCGGCTATATCTGTTGTTTTTGGTTGCATGGTTCAAATGGTCCACAAGCCACGCCTCATTGATTCCCAAGATTACAAATACAAAGGCTGACTATTTTTACCATTAGATTGTTCACGGTAAATATCATAATACTTGCAATCCTATCAAATATTTTCTTATTATGATGAACTCAATGCAATGCTTGCTCATTATGCTAATACTATCCTAAAAATTCATTAGTAAATAATCATGGCAATGCAGACGGTGAAAGCCCCATGTTGCTAGCCAGTTAGTACTTATCCTTTTAGCCAAATGGATTATTTTGAAGGAGCCAGATAAACTTTTCCTTTGATCTACTACGTCAAACTCAGAGAACCTCCAACCTGCCTGGGTTTGAGACTTTGGGTCTAGACGCATGGATCAGAGGATGGATTGATGCTTTCATCTACTATTCTGTCATTACTCCTGCTTGGTGATATTGTCAATAAGAGTACGAAGCAAGCTAAAATTGTTGTGTTGATGACTGTTATATTCAGGGTCTTCTTCTTTTCTTCGTATTATATGCTGTTTAATAAGTACAGTTATAAAAAAGCATGTATAATTAAAAGCCATCCAAGGGTACGAAGTGCTGAATGGCGAATGTTTGATTGAATATACGAACAAGCTACTTGATAACTTTTTTTTGATAGGTAAACGGCTGTAGTCAAATGTTTTTATTAATAAAATGGGAATAACAAGTATAAATTTTTTATTTTGTGCGGGCACTGGTAGGAAAGAACAGAGAAGAAAACTTCCGGTCTTACCCGGGACTATATGGTCCTAAGAAAATGTTAGGTCAAATTTCCTATCGAGAGCAAATAAAGAGCATATCTTTACAATTGTCTTAATTTAACCAGATACAGACCACCACCCGGTTAGTCTTTTTACATCCTTTATAAATCAAGTAATAAGATAAATCTACATCCATGTCGAAACAGTTACTAATTTTAATACTCCTCCTCTTGCCCCAAAGTACTTTAGCCAAACGAACCCCCTAGCCTGTGCACAAAGTAAAAACCAACACTAAAACCATTTGTCAAATATCTCTTTGGTTAACGGTTAGAGATCACATATATAATACTCGAAATATCTTTAAAACTAATTCTTAGCAATACTCCAACATTCTAATATTTACATTTACCTTGTGATTTTTTTTTGAAGGGAAAAAAATAATAACTTTACTGACGAATTTTATCTATTGTTTGAAAATTTATTTATTTTATTTGCTAATCTTTCGTTAATTATGAGAATAAATATTTTATTGATGATTTTCAAGAGTAGGGACTCATCATGTGGGCTAATGCCAATGCCAAATTTATTAGAGATCTAATTAATGCAATATCAAGACCAACAAATATAATGTTAAATGTATTATTTGAGACCGTTTGATAATCCTAGATCAATGATTGAAGTTAATTTCGGTCCCAATTTCTTGAAGGAAATAGAGTTCTCCAGGAAGCCATTAGAATGATGACATGTATCAAAGTGTAACTTGCACCATAACCATGATCGTCGATTATAATTGGTTAGTTTATGTGGACGGTGGATAATGTTGCAGAGTGAATGTCTTATAACGATGATCCTCTCGGCCCGTACGACTTCCAAATTTCCAATTGGGTACTGTCACATTGTGACACTATTTCCAATTTCACAGTCACACTCTGCATTTAATATGAAATGCACAAGGGTAAGGTCACACAAAAAGGTTGGGACGATTAAAAGTTTAGAAGTTAAATCTATCTAAAAGAACTTAGTTGAGAGTTATCATGACACGTGTCTTCCTTCCGGAGAGCATTTCCAAAAAGAGGTGGTCATTCCTCTAATCGGCTTGAAATACATCATGGGCCATTGATTTCATGTTCATTTGTTAGTAGTCACTGTCGGTGCCGAGGGTCCCACTTACTTTGCCTTTACATCAATACGACAAAAGTAGTGGGGTCCACGACACTCGTCATCAACTATTAACAACCGTTGGATAAACTTTACTTCAAGGGCCCACGGGGCTTTTTGGGGCAATTTGAGAAAGGACCTCCTTTTGAAAAAGATCTCCAGAAAGAGTATGCGTCCATAATGGGCCCCTCAACGTTCGTCACCAACTAATGACCACCACAAGATGAAACATGAGATCTACGACCCATGATGCATTTCAGGCCGAATTTTGGAAAACACCCTCTCCTTTGAGAATGTGCAGTGAAATGAAGACACATGACATCTCTCGACTTCTGTTTTAATTAGTTGTCAAGGTTGTTTAAAAAAAATACTTACTAATTACATTGTGTTGAGCATAAAAATGAGGGTTACGAAATTCAGTAGCCATCGTACAAAAAAGTGACGTGTCATATGAACATCTATGTGTCAATGTTGAGGGACCTACAACAAGTGCCAATGGATACCTATTATCGTCGAGTCAACTGTTGGATTATTACATTTATACTCATTTATAAATGTGTAAAAATGTCTATAAATGTATAAATATGTATACATCTGTATAAATGTATAAATATTTATAAATGAGTATAAATGTGTATAAATGTATAAATATATAAATGTATAAATATTTATAAATATGTATAAATATTTACAAATATGTTTAAATGTTTATACATATTAATAAATGTGTATAAAACTATATAAATGTGTTTAAATATTTTAAATATGTATAAATGGGTATAAATGTTTATAAATATAAATAAATGTATGTAAATATTTATAAATATAAATAAATGTATGTAAATATTTATAAATATATATAAATATTTATAAATTTATATAAATGTGTATACATATTTATCAATATGAATAAATTTGTATAAATATATTATTTATAAATATTTGTAAAAGTGCATAAATAATTATAAATATGTATAAATGTATAAATGTATAAATATGTATAAATGTGTATAAATATATGTATAAATATTTATAAATATGTATAAATGTGTATAAATGTGTGTAAATATGTATAAATATGTATAAATATGTATAAATATTTGTAAATGTGTATAAATATATATAAATATATATAAATGTGTATATATGTGTGTGTGTGTGTGTGTGTGTGTGTAAATACGCATAAATATATATAATACGACAAAAGTAGTGGGGTCCACGACACCCATCATCAACTATTAACAACCCTTGGATGAACTTCAGATCAAGGGCCCACGAGGCTTTTTAGACCGATTTGAGAAAGGACCTCCTTTTAGAAAGGATCTCCGGAAAGAGGATGTGTGTCTAGAATGGGCCCCTCAATGTTCGTCACCAACTAATGACCACCGCAAGATGAAACATGAGATCTATGGTCCATGATGCATTTCGGGCCGAATTTTGGAAAACACCTCCTTTGAGAGAGTGCATCGGAATGAAGACACTTGACATCTCTCGACTTATGTTTTAATTAAGTGTCAAAGCAGACTATGTTTTTTTTTAAATACTTACTAATTACATTACATTGTGCATAAAAATGAGGGTTATAAAATTCGACAACCATCATCCAGAAAAGTGACATGTTATATGAACATCTATGTGTCAATGTTGAGGGACCTACAACAACTGCCAACAGATACCTATTATCATCGAGTCGACCATTGGATTATAACAGATCGACAATGTATGCTGTATTCTAGGCAAAATGTGGGCACGATACACATGCTTTCCAAACTTCATTCGGAAATGAAACACATGTCGTTTATAAATATGTAATTAATTATAATTACGTCTATTTTGGGGAGAGGTTGCAAATAATTAAAGTCTTAAAAACATTTCGGAATAGCGACACATGTGATGGACAATAAACGATAAACATTTAATTAAGACTTTAAGTATAGTTAAAATCTAAATTTGGTGAAACATCTAATTAATCATAATAAACGTTTTATTAAGTGTAATAAGCTATTAAGCTGAAAGTTCTATTTTGGGCAGTAGTTGTAAAGGATTAAAAAGTTTTCAAGAACGTTCTAGAAAAGTGACACGTGTCACATGTGACACGTCATTTGTCAATCTTCAGAAAGACAATGCAAATCGTAAATAATGATAATTTATAAACTTCTAAGATGATTGTACAAATTGTGCCCTTTCGGATTCACAATTTTTGAGGGTTTTGAAACTAAGGTTTTTAACTATAACACCTATTGGAAATAAGGATGAACTCAAAATTGCAGATAGATCAAGTTGAGGAGATGACATAGATAAATTCCTGTCCTAATATTTTAAAGTCTAGCCTCAGTCAGGTGATGTTTATGATTCATAATGCCTACTAATCTATCTTTGACATAATTTCCATAATTTCCAACTTCCTTTATCAACCTATTAATTTAATTGGGATGTTCATAGCAATTTTACTCTGCCTGCGAAACAAGGGGGCTCGTCACTTCTATATATATCTTATTTCCTGATAGTCACCATAGACCTTACTCATTTTGTGGATACTATATCCTCGAATTACAATTTTCCTTTTTTCAGGCCTTCTTCTATTCCTAGGTTTGCTAATTCATCTGCCCTTTGGTTGTCTTCTTGATATCTATGGTTAATTATGATCTTATCAAAGGATTGACATAACTTGATTGCTTTTGATAAGATTGAATCTAACCTCCAATTAAGGAGGGATCCTTTTCTTAAGGCATTTATGATAATTGCTGAGTCCCCTTCAATTTCTAACTTTTTGCAACCAATGCTTTTACATAATGGTAGACCTTCCACTAGAGCTGTTAATTCTGCCCAGTTATTGGTTTCTATTTTTATGGATTTTTCCACCTTCGCTATCTCCTCACCATATGAGTTATGGACACTACATCCTATACCTTCTCTACCAGGATTTCCTTGAGATGCTCCATCAAAATTGAGTTTAAACCACCCATTTTTGGGGGTAGCCACTCACAGTTTTCCCACTTATTGGATGTAATGTCTCCCCCCTGTCCCACATAAAGAGGAAGTTTTAGACCTACCCATTTTCCTCTCATTTTTCATCCTAGTGTGACATCTCTAATTCCTTTTTCTGCTTGTTCATAACCCAATTGTTGGTGAGTTCTATGATTGGCAATTCAATTTTGTTAAGGAGTTGCTTTACATCCATCTTCTGATCTTGAAATATGATACTCCTATAGAGTTATTTTGTTGTCATTAGTTTTGATAAAGTCATAATGATTGTCAAAGTCATTTGGTAAAGAAGGATAATCAATTCAGTAAAGGAAAAGATAATTTCGGTAAAAAGAATAAGGAATAGACATCGAACAAGGCAAGGTAAGCACCGAGCATCGAACAATTACCGAGTTACGATAGTTACCAAGCTAAGAACATACATGTTATTGAGTAGAATAAAACGTGTTACCGAGCAACACATGCCGACATAAGAAGAATCTACAGATACATTGAATCTGGACACCGAGCATAAAATGTTTTATAGATCTTGAGGAGATTGTTTGGTAATGAATTGGAGATTTAAACATGATTTTGCATGATTACAAGGTAAGATCTACCAATGAAAATTAAATGTAATATATGCATGGGAGATGTAGCCATCCATAGCACCACTTAAGGAGAATAATCTAGAATATTTCCACCGCTACTAGATTGAGTATAAATGGATTAGAGTATGAAGATCAAGGTATGAGAGAGAGAGAGAGAGAGAGAGAGAGAGAGAGAGAGAGAGAGAGAGAGAGAGAGCAGGTGATGATCATTCAGAGATAAGTGTGAAGGTGATGAGCAAAGAAGCCACTAAGTAACATAGCAGTTAGAGTAGAGTTGTGAATGTGATTTAGAGTTGAAGTTACCGAGTACACAAGTGGAATTGTGAGTGAAATACAGTATGAGGTAAATTATTATTGAACATATTGAGTCTGATAAGAATATGTTTTGATTAAGTAAAATCAAGTTTTGAAAGGACCCGAAACCTTGTACAAAAAACTCAAAAGATATAGCAATATAAGGCTCAAATACAACAGTGGAGACCACCAAAAATAGTAGAGGGATAATCCACCAGAAAACCCCCACCAGCGGACAATAGTCTGCAACAAGGGATCTTACGATTTAAATTTAGAACCACCCTTGTAGGAACGAAGATTCATATCCAAAGGAGGAACACAAGGCTTTGGTTTCTTTCCTTTCACAGTTGTTCAACCGTCCTCCAGAATAACAACATCTTTCACCCAAACCCCTGAAGAAACAGAAGAATGGCTAACCAAAGAAACATCCCCCACCAAAACATTCCCCTGAGGAGAAACTGGAAAGGGCGAACCCACAGCTGAAGCAGACTGGACAACGAGGTCAGCAGTCTCGACAACAGCAACAACCATATCAGTATCAGTCTGGACAGTAGCATGCTGGACAACAGGGTCAACAACAGACTGGACAACATCACCAGTCTGGACAACAACAACATAACTGTCATCTGACCCTGCAGAAGCAATAGACTGCACCACAACCTCCTGAGAAGAGCCTGTAGCCTGCTCGCGGACCTCAGCTGAAGATTTAATCACTGTATAATGTTCATCAGCAACACCCGACCACCAAGAAGGCGGACGTTTCGATTTCACCTTCTCGGAAGAGCATTGGGCAGCCAAATGGCCAGTCAAGTGACATTTCCTGCAGCGGAAGGGAATGCCCTCATAATCCAAAGTCTGTATCCAAGAGCCCCGTGGAGAGGCCAAGCGGATCTTCTCAGGGAGACCCTTAGAAACATCCATCTCAACAAGGATGCGAGCAAAAGTTGAGTGTAAAATATCAGAAGTATCCGAATCCACAATTTGGAAATCCCCAAGAGCATTCCCAATAGATTCCAAGACCGGATCCAGCCAAAGATGCAAGGGAAGATGCAGAAGCCTAACCCAAACCGGAATCTTGTTAAAGGATTCAGAAAGTGGGTTGAAATCTTTATGCTAGGGTTTGGCCATAAGGGGGAATCGGTCATCCCAGGAGAAGCTATAATCACACAAGATAGATTTCCTATCTTCAGGATTACTAAATTTAACAATGAAAAAACCCCTTGCAGCTGGGTAAATCTGAACATTTTCGGATAATATCGGCTCCCACTGATTGGAAATCCAAGCATGAAGAGCAGACAGAGAAGGCCAAAACTTCCTAAATCGGAATATAGCAGCATTTGAAGAATATGTTGATGAAAACATTACAAACAATTTTGTTACTGATTATTGTGTAATCAGAATTGTAAAAGCTCTTAACCAAGTAGATCCTAATAGGTCTTAAATTGTAAATCCTTTAACATGGGTACACCTCTTAGATTAGAGCTGTAAAATCCTATAGCAAGATAGACTGAATAAGTCTTTATACTCTTAACAAGGTAAATACTCTTAATAGGGTAAGCTATCAAAAATAGCTAAACTTTGTAGCTCTAACTGAGAAAACTTTTTACTGTAGTAGTGAAGTGTTGTGGGTGCCATCCCCACCACAGTTTATTACTTTGAGCAAGGATTTCTGCAAGACCAAAAATCACGGTGTTATGAGTTGTGCTCTATGATTTTGATTTATATGTTTTATGTTGTTGTATGCAAAGTTTTCAATTCAATGAATGGTTAGAAAGGTAGATAAAAGTTTTGGGAGTACTGATTCACCCCTCCCCTCTGAGTACTTAACTTTTCATAAATTAATCCAACAATTGGTATCAGAGAAAAGTCTCATATTCAAAAGTTTAACCACTTGAGAGGAAAGATTTGGAGAGATGGAAAGCTATAGGCATGAAAAGGTAATTGATGACATGAACATGGAACTGAGGATGGAAAATGACTAGATTGATGAACTAAGGAGGAAATTGAAACATTCACTTAACAAGAGAATGGAGCTAGCCCATCAATTGAAAGATACACAAGATCAGGTTGAAGAACTTGAAGAAAAATTAGAGGAAATCTTGTTTGATGAGTTTGAAGCTTCCATATCAAAATTGATTGAAAAGAATAAAAACCTAACTGATTAGGTGAAAACACTCAAAAGAGAACAAGAAGCTCAATCAGTAAGAATGTGTGAAGTCCTAGAACAAAAGAGAAAAGATGAAGATGAAAGAAGACAAATGATTGCAAGGCTAAATGAGAAAGATGTGGAGATACAAAGGATTACACGAAATCACTACAACTTGACAAATCAACTAATCAACACTAATCAAGAGATTGCAAGGAAAACTGAAGAGATTGATGGATTGAGATCAGATAATGAATATTTGAAGAATGAGCTGAAATCTAAAAAAGATACAAATGAAGTCTTGAAAAGGAATGAAGAAACACTAAGAATATTGGATGAGCAACTTAGAGGTCAGAGACAATCGAGAGATACTATTGGACTTGGATTTACTGAAAACAATAGTTCCGATAAGGGAGAGTCCTCAAACCAAGCAACCAATCGAAATACTGCTACCCCACCAAAGACAAAGAAACTTGTTATCACTGTGAGAAACTTGGTCATACAACTAATGTATGCAGGAGAAAAAGAGGTAATCCACTGAGCATTCCTAAATTTGATGGTTATTGTTACAATTGCAATAAGTATGGTCATAAAGAATTTGAGTATAGATCAAGGATTGTTAATAATACAATGAAGCAAAAATTTGATGGTTATTGCAATAACTGCAATAGATATGGTCACAAGTATGGAGAATGCAGGTCATAAAGGAAGAATGTGAAATGGGTACCTAACCGACATAATTTTGGAAATAACCAACAAGGCTCAACTATACCATGAGACTACAATGCAATAATTTCATGTACAACATGTGGGAGATTTGGACACATTGTAGCAAATTGCTTTTTGATGCATAAAAGGAATAACATAAGGTCATGGAGAAATTATGGAATGACATATTTTCATTGTAATAAGGTCGGTCACTTAGCTAAAGACAGTAGGTACCGAGCCAAAGCTCCAACTGAGGAACAACCGAGTGAAACTGTTCAAGTAAATGTTGAAGAGATAAGAGATCAGATGAATAGAACATGGAGAAGAAAGTCTCAAGATGATGGAATTGAACTTGAAACAATTTATGGCACCTCATCCTTTGGATAAGGTGCACCTATCTTCACCTAATCGGTCAAAGGTATGTGTAGGAACTGTGAACTAAAATTCAATCTTAAATCGGTTCCTAACATTTGTGCAAAGATCCATATTAGCATATTTAGATGCATTTGGATATATGTTGTGAAGTTAACATTTCATGTTTTGATCGGTGATAAGACTATGTTATTTTGTCTCATTCGGTGAAAGGAAGTATATTTGGTAATCGGTGAAAAGGGAGTCGGTAACAACATTAAATGCTAAAATTATAACCGTTAGAAACCCTAATCGAGGAGAAAGGTATACATAGAACCTTTTTCATTTTATTTTTACCTTACATTTTTGAGAGAAACTAAGAACTTTACAGAAATGAGTCCTCCGAGAGCATTCAAGTGATTAATCGAGCATATCTTAACATTATCAAGTGCATTCAAGTAATTAATGGTGTTTTCTTGAGCTGTGTAAACAAGACCGAATTGATATTCAAACAAAACCCTACAGTAAAGCGATTAATATGTGAAGCAATGACACCTAAAGTTCAAAATCTTGTTGTCATGGAGAAGATTGATCTAGTCAATCCAAAGTACAAGCTACCACCAACCATAGTTGCCGAAATTGACAAGATGGGAGCCCTATCTTTGATCCCTCTGATAGTAATTCTAATTGAAGACATTCATACCTTCATCCATTGAAAAATTAAAGAGATTTACCAAGCTGACATCAATACATCCTACCAGAATTTGTGTGTAAATGAGAAGTTGAAAGATGAGCATATCCACTTGGAGACCAAGGGTTTGATGCATGAACTGCATGTACTGAGTGTGTTTAAATTGGAATTGATGAGAAATGTGCTAAGCCGAGTTCATGACCAATTCATGTGGCTCGATACACCTGTAAAGATGACAAAGAATCTATTACATATTGTAACTGGTTATCCAATCAGTGATAGACCGAAAGCACACAAAAAAAATGACAAGAAATAACTGTGAGATAACTCAAACAAAATGGGATGAAAGAGGTCTCAAATTGTCTATCTTTGATGATCTTAAATTGATATTTTCATGTGATATGATATCCTACTGAATCTTTCAGTCATCTTGGGTAGATAGTCTACCTTGTAGAGCTGTGGACATAGCCTACAAGATAGTCAAGAAAGATACGAAGATAGATCTATTTGAGATCTTACTAAAGCAGTTTGATGACAACATGAACACCATCAAGAAAGCAAAGACCAACACTCTGAAGTCCAATTCATTGTTGGTATGTATATTTTTCTACTTTTAGAATTTTTTTCCATCAATCGATGATGTAGAATGGAGTGTGAATAAACCTATGTTATATCAGATAAATGCATTCATTCAAAGTTTAGGAGATAACTTTGATATGATAATGAATGATTACTTTTCAAATTTTCAAACTAGAATGCATAAAAAGTTTAGAATTCCACCTCAACTAGTGGAAAAGTGTTGAGATTCTATATGTTTTGAAGTGGACATTGAAACATGCATAGTAAAGGCAGTGGAGCCTAGAACCATCTGGCTACCACCAATGGGATATGAGATGTACATTAATATTACATCTTAGTAGATTAAATCTTTGTTAGCTAAACCGGTTGATAAAAGGGCCAATCAGTATGGTACTTATGAAGAAGTGAAGAACAAAATAAAACTAGGTATATTGATACCTAAGGCATTGAGGAAAACTAGCAGAATGATAAGTAGTTTGTTAGAGAATCTAGGAGTTACTGCTGAAAAAGATGAAGCTGGTCCTTTTGAGATAAAAGGAAAGAAGATAAGAATGAAAAAGGAAACACTGAGTCCTATAAGCACAAGACCATTAACAAGGTCTTCATCCACACCGAGAGAAAAGAAAAAAACCAAAGGTAGAACAATCAAAGCCTAAAACATATATGAGAGAAAAGAAGACTTATGGAAGACCAAGGAGAAAGCTAAAGCTACAAAAAGACAATGAAATTGAATTAAACTATTTGAGCCAATTCAAAGTTGTACAAAATAAACCTTATAATCCGAGAAACTTAGATGAGTTTCTTGAAAATATTAAGAAGTATGGAAGTTTTTTTGGATTAAAATATGCTAAATATGAAACTAGAACTAAAGATGAAAAAGAAAAGATTGAGGAAGCAATAGTATTTACTCTGCACAAGTTTAGAACTACTCTGGTTGAGATGGCTAACCGAGTACTAGATGGTATTTACATGAAGATTATGCAAGATGGAAATATGCTATGACATCTGAGAAAAAATGAGGGAGAGATCCCTAGCTATCACTGTACCTGAGTTGTCGGTACAAGGGATTAATAAGCCTTGAAGGAATATTCAAAGAGATTTCTAGTCAATAGCATATCACTAAGGATTATGGTCGATAAACTAGAAGAAGTACAAAAGGAAACAATGGCTTATGGAGAAAGATTTTCTTTCCCGACCAACCGACTAAAATCAAGGAGCAACAAGGTAAGTCAAATCCTATTGACTTGACCTTAGACAAAGATGAGGTTATCATTAAAGATATAACTGATAAAGACCCAACATAAGATATCACAAATGATGAAGATGTGATGGTAACTGAGTTAAAGGACACTAAAGAAATGAATATTAATGATTCAACAAAAGAAAAATTGATGGATGTAGATCCAGTTATTGAAAAAATACTTGATTTTTATGAGGTAAATGAGGTTATCTCAGAGGCTACAAAAGAAAATCCTATTGATGTAGAAGAGTCCACCGAACCAGAAAAGGAGACTAAACAAAAGGACACCGAGGACACTATAGAGATCGAGACTGCAAAAGATCAAAATACAGAGCCGATCATCCCTAACGAGACTACATGACCACATCAGTGACAAGAACCAGAGAAGGAGAATCCCAAGGAGAATGAAAATGATAAAGAAGAAGAGAAGAAAGAAGAAATTCATGAAGAGAAAAAAGAGGAAAATAAACAAGAAGAGAAGGAAGAAAAGAAAAAGGAAGAAAATAAAAAGGAATAAAGAGAAGAGAAAACCAAAGATACAATTACAACAACATATGATGCAAAGAAGACATCTCGTTCCCCAAAGTTATCTACCGGAGAGAGTATGCAAGCAGAAATGAAAAATTCAAAGAAGATGAAGCACGAAAAAGAAAAAATCGACTTAAGTCAACCAATTGTAATTCTTAAGGTAGACATGTCCACTCTAAGCCCTAAGGATTTTTCAGAATTTGGAGATTTACTTAAGAGGAAAGAAACACAAGATAAGTTACTAGCAAAGAAACAAAAAACTGATGTGCTAGAAAGTGTTAAGGAGATAATGTAGGGGATTATACCAAATGCAAATATAAATGAGAAAGGGCAGTTTACTTAGCCAATTGGGTGAACTAGTAAAACAAATCAATCAACCTGGTATAGAGGCCACCGAATACTTGATGCAAGTACACTGAAAGAAAATGAAAGATAAAATAATTAAAGAGTTACTCCAATCAGTAGCACTGGACAAGGTAACACTTTTTGAATTGATTACCAAATTAGAAGAGGAATTGAAAGATATTCTTTCATTATTTCAGAAAATTTGTTTGATTTCAAATTTTACAAAGGATATAAAAGAAAAAATGAATCTGTTGAGAAAGAGCTAACTGAGTGGCTAACCAAGGTCACAACCGAGCCTAATACATTCAAAGTTTACTATCAAAGGCTTAAGAATCTAATGGAAGTGCAACTAGAGTTGAGAAAAGAGGAGAACAAAATCAGAATGGAACTCATGGAGTTGCAAACATTTTTGATACCCTAGATAGAGTCACTGTAGAAACATACTCATAAGTCTAAAGAGCTAGTGAACACCCCTGATATCAGTGGTATGGATAGCATGATAAGTATTGCAACTAACATAGGAGAACACATTGTGGTGTTACAAACACTAAAGGAGTCATGGGCATTATCAATGAAAGATGCACAACAAAGATACAAATATATTTTTGATAAGATTCCTCAACTAGATAATAGTAAGTAATTTTGTTTTTGACATTTTTGTCAAAAAAAGGGGGATATAGAGTGTTATGGTAAAAGGGGGATATATATATATATATGTGATAAAGGGGGACAAATATTATAGATAGATATGTATATAAGTGTGTGTGTGAATTGTTGTACCTGTTATCCTGCAACACAACACTTTAATAAGACATTAGATTGTTAGTTTCTCAAATAAATACAAAATCAATAAAATTAGCAAATTCGTCCTATTGCTCTCTAACTAGCAAAAGTATATCTAAAGCCTATTTTACTCTTCGATTTAGACTTCAAATAGTGACATTACACTACTAGAATGAGAGATTCAATGCAATTGAGTTAAGAAGTGAGAAATCAAATTAAACTATGAAGATCCATTAATTCATTACCAATTTAAGCTATTGGATTGAAATGAGAGTTAGCAATTAATCTATGAAATCAACATAGCAGCATGTAAGTATGAATGCAATTAACTAGGTGATTTGTGAGTTTTAAAATTCTTTTTTTTTATAGAAACCTTAGTGAATTCAACAGTTGAGATGCAATTTGAGAGGAGTGGCTAAGATTCATCCTCCTTTGATCCATGTGATTAACCTCTCATTGGATGATTTTGTCTTTGTTGTCCCTTGAGAGGTGACATGTATTTTAAGTCTTTTAATTATTTGGTTTTTTAATTAATTACTTTAGCTATGTATTTAAGTGAGATTGCTTTAATTAATTAGGCTTAAAAGTAATTAATATGATTTTTGATCAATTAATGATATTTAAATGCTTAATTTGGGAATTTTATTGATTTTATCGAATTATGCTAATAATCAAATAATCAGATTAACATAATTAGGAGAATGTTCCAAATTAGGGAAAATAGGGCCTTTGGTTCTATTAGCCCGATTTAGGGTGATTACATTTGCCCCTCTTTGAATTTCTATGCGAGCAACACAATGATTCAAATAAAATAGATGATGTTGACTTAGAGGATGGTTTTATATGAACTAATGGATTCAAGGATATTTATAGAGTAGCTGATACTACTTTGAATTCTAGGATATTTAGAGAGAAGCATGAACTACTCTGAATTCTAGGATATTTAGAGAGCAACAAGAACTACTCTGAATTTGTGAATTTTGAGCTTGATTTAATGAAATTCCACATGATTGGAAAGCTATCGATTCTGCACTTGATTGGACACAAATCAACCATACTGACTCTGAGCTTGATTGAATGAAGATCGATAAAAGTTAATCAGGATATGCAGTTTGATTTGGTGCACTGCAATTGAATATCATGACATATCATGACGATGACAAATAATCAATTTGATTTGAAGCGATGAAACTGATCAATGCCAGCAAGATTTGATTTAGGCACAGATAATAAACTTGATATGAAGTTAATTATCCAACAGTTTCAATTTGATTAAAGAAAACTCTCATGCCCTTGGTGTTGAAGACTTTCTTGACTTTGAATCTTTGATTGGTTTGAAATGATTGATTTTAGGTATGATTATGCCCCCTCAAGACCTAAATCAGAATATAAACTTGATAAAATCTTTGTTTTCAAGCATTGATGAAGATGTTCAATTGATAGAAATTAGTCTGGATCAAATATGAATTGTCTAGAATATGTTAAAATTCAATTAGGATCGATTTTAGTGTTAAAAGAACACTTTTTGATCAAGTTTGACTGATGTGTGACCAATATCATGAATTACAAACTCGGTGTGTGAGTTATAAAACTACTTCGTGCAGCTTGTATGCTTTCTATTCATCATTTTGGTTTTTTTGAGTACTTTTATTCTGTAATTGACTCAAATTTCTTTGTATGTTGACTTTTGTTGACTATTCATCTGAGTAATAACCATTACTGAATTTATATGCATTGTTTCTGTTGTAATTTATGTTCATTCTGCCCCTAGTCAACTGCATTTTGACCATAGTTGATGTTTCCTCTGAAAGGTTGACTTGGCTCTATAACTCTATTTTTACTGTTTCAAAGTGATACATCACCTATTTCAATTTTGGTCCCAACATGGATTGCCTATTACATTCTTCTATGAAAATTCTCTAGGTCATTAGAGTCCCTGAGAGCCTTAAATAGGCTCAAAAGGGTACTTTTACTATTCATTTTCACTTTTCACCTTGGTAATTTCAAAGCTCTTAGTGACAAAATGGTGGTCCCAGTTGAGAGGCATCAATTCAATCTTGGCCAATGACATGAGCGCCCTGCACATTATGCAGCTCTGGTAACCTTGTGAATACTTGCATTTAAATTTTGACTGCATTTTAAGCTTTTTATAGCTAATTCTTTTTAGGATTGCACCCAGTATCCTAGGTCGCATGTAGTAAATCTCATGTCAATTTTAAACTAAATTCTAGATCGTATCCTGTAAATCTAGGATCACAACCTTTCATGTTACATTTGGTCATTTTGTGTTTGTATTTAAATTTTTCCATCAATCAGTCGTATCTGATTGAAATAGGGTTGCATCTTGATTCGAGATATCATACTATAAATCCTGTATCGCATCCTGTGTGAGAAGGATCACATCCTGTTAAAGGATTGCATCCCATAAATCCTGAATCACATCTAGGTTGTAGGATCATTTTTGTTTTTTTTCTTAAAATTTGTCCAATTTAGGCTGTCTATCTGATCTGTTTAGCTAATTTGCCTTTAATTGTTTTTATTTGATGTTGACGTAGTGTAAATTTCATGTTTGTAAACCCATTTTAGTGGTTTCATTTCGAAGTCCAAGACCTACTCAGGTCTTGGATCTTTTAGAGCAGCTGAGGATGACCAAGCAACATATTGTAGCCCGTTGTGGTTTGTGGTGCCTTGCAAATTTACCTGACGTTTGAGTAAATCGAGGGTTGTTGACTGCTCTTGTCGAGAGGTGGCATTCTGAGCACAACACCTTCCATTTGTTGACTGGGGAGATGACAATTACCCTTGAGTATGTGTGGTGGATCCTTCAAGTCCCAGTCATGGGGGATCGAGTAGAGTACAGGGCTAGTGCTACTGTGGCCATGGAAGATGCACATCGACTATTTTAGGATGCTACTATTGCACGAGGTTATTTATCTTAGGATCTCATGGTGTCCCATTATGAGCATCTTCCCATTTATCTTACTAGATTGATTGGCAGCATTCTGATGCTAGATATAGGACAACATGGATTCATGTGCAGCTGGTCCTGGGTCATTGAGGACATGATTCAGTCTCCATGACATTTTTCTTGGGGTAGTTGTATCTTAGCTCACATGTACTGTGAGATTTACAAGATTGTATACTGACACTCTTGGACCATGACAATTGGGATACTTCTCCTACAGATTTGGGCATGAGAGTATATCCTAGTGACATGCCCAATTGTTGATCGATAGAGGGATCCAGAGATGCCCTACATCTTCATGTATTTTGGCCTTATCTAACAGTCACACCTGGGAAAGATGGAGTACTGGAAGCCTATTTTAGATGATGTCAAAAATGTTGTATGGAGACCTTACTTGGAATATGATGAGTGGTGCACAGACGCTCAATAGATGCCATTTTTTTAGAGCCGATACCTTATTGGGTATACTCGATATATTGTTGAGTGCTTCATTGTCACATGGGTTTTGAGATAGTATGGGCGAGTACAAGGCATGCCCCAAGATTTAGCATTTTATGCCAGGGTCCAAGATGAGGAGAGCCAGTGGGGAGCTCGATTGGTATATGATACCGCATTACATGACATTACACAGATGGTTCTTGTCACCTGGGATTACATGCAAGAGGTATTTGATGGAGGCATTACAGATGCCTTTCATACACACTATAAGATATATCCTTTTTCTAGGTTTATAGCTCCCGATGAGATTTATCCTCGTATCGAGGATGCTTTAGATTATTATCTTGTCGAGGGTGGTCCAGGTCGAGCCCGTGCTGGTAGGGGTAGGGATAGGGGCTGAGGCCAAGGAGATGACATAGGAGATGGGGGAGATGGGGGTGGAGGAGGTGGTGGATATGGGGTGGGTGGAGGTGGTGGCAGAGGGAGATGACAAGCATTCAAAGGGGATGGAGACCAACATGGCCGCCAAAGGAGATTCATATTTGTGCCACCACAAAGAGATTTTGGTCCACTTTTTCCTTGTTAGCAATAGAAATAAAAAAGATCTCCTAGAGAGAGAAGTGGTGGAGGTGGAGGGAAGCAACCTCGAGGTCCTCCTGTAGATAGAGATCAGGATCCATTATCTTTGTGTGAGAAGGAGAGGGATTTATTGAGGATAGAGGTCACCACATTACATGCTCGACTTGCTAATTTGAGAGCTGACATGGATGAGAAGATAGCCACACTGAGATAAGAGAGGGTCAAATATTCTCATACAACTACTCACCAGGGACAAAGAGATGCTTATTATTTTGCCTTATACTATTTAGCTGTTCTAGCAACACAGAGAGCAACTTTGTATTCTACTATAGCATAGCAGTCTCAGTGTGTGATGCCACCTCCTGTAGCTACTAGAGCTGATGTTCCACCTCCCCCCCCTCCTCGAGCTGATGAGGGAGGGAGACAAAAATGATGTATTGTCATACTCTTGATTTATCATTTTAATGTACCATTTTTGACTGATATATTCTCTGATGTACTATGTACCATTTTTTATTGATACACTGATACACTTTGGACTATGACATATATATATATTTTCATTTGATTTTTGTTACCTTGTTGATACTGATGTTATCTAATTTTTGCACATGTGTCTTGATCTTGATATGTCTATCTTCTTTAGATATTGATCTCATCTTGTTCATACTTGGTCATGTGATTATATAGATTTGATTTATTGACTTCATTGTATCATGTCATTGATATATGCAAATATTTTTGTATTTTTCTATTTATGGATGTATGGATGCAAATGAATTTATTTTGATGTACCTTCATGCTATGCATGTATATGAGATAGAATGAGATGCGATGTATGTATATCTCTCTTTTTATTGATGTATGGTAATGGATGCATTAATGTAAATGCATTTATGATACTGATATGATTATGCAGGTGCGTAGATATCAGTGTGTTAGATACTTAGTCATTTGATTTGATTTTGATGATTATATGATTTACATGGTCAAACTTGTAAATGTTGATGTTTAGAATTTTCACTCATGTTGATGTTAGTTAATCACATTGATGCTGTCATATTGATGCAACTAAGTTAAAATGAATGTAATTTAAAATGTATGCATCTAAATTAATCAATGAACATGCAATTAAAATAAATTTAATGCAACTATAAAATGAAATGTACCTAAAAATACTTAATGCACCTTAAAATGAAATGCAAATAAAATGAACATAATGCACCTTAATGCAATTTTACAATGAAATGAACCTAAATTAAGACTTCTAGGACCGTCACTGTTTATTCAAGATAAGTCTTTTATCATCATAGAGATTTTTAGTTCGAACCAGATAGGTTAGTAAAATTTTCATTGATAGATTTATTAATCATGAAAATATGAATACTTTCCTTTTATATGTCATGTTGAAAGTGAACCTAAACATTAAAGCATATAGGCTATAATTTTTTGCTAGTTACTTCCTGTTAATGAATTTTTTTTTCTGTTCTTGTTCAACACACACACACACAGATGTGTGTGTGTGTGTATCCGCAATGACCTTTTATTATTCATATCCTTAGGTATAGTCTTGTTTTGCACACATTACTAGGAAGTTGTTTCATTTTAGATTAAAACAAACAAGCAAATAAATCCAACCTCACCAAAGATTTCATGAGAAATAGGTTGAGGTATATGTGGCATTCCAATCGTGATGGAGGATCTTATCATAGACATCCATTCCATATGATCCCCTTAGATCACAAGATTTATTACCACAAGTATAAGATAAATAAAATGTTATGCCCTTGGTCCTTGTTTCTCTAGTCATTTTTAGACATCTTTGAGTTACTCAGGGAACATAACAATCACAAATTTATGACAAGTCATAGAAAACTAATAAAAAATCATGATTTCCTCATTTAGTTTCTCTAGTCCATGGACATCATTGAGACAGACATGAAAATACATGATCAACATACATTTCAAAGTATTTGATTGTTATCATGTAGTGTTAAGAAACACATTTGTTTAGTTTTCAATCACTTGTAGAAAACATTATCAATCATAGATTTTTTCCAATTATTGTTTGTGTCTAGTGTAATAAATGTCTCATCTGCTTGGTGTTAGTGTTTAGGAACACTCTTATTTCCATGACTAGTGTTTAGGAACACTTTTTAGGTCCAAGTATTAAGGAATACTATTATTGTTTTAGGTTGGTGGCATTAAGAAATACCTTTGGTTGTGTAGTTTATTGTCAATTACGGACTAGGGATGATTGAAACCCTAGAAGAGAGTCCTAATGAAGACTAGGTGACCTTGCGGCTTGCATGACCATGACCACTGCCCCCTAGAGAAGATGAATTTTATAGGTCTTTGATATAAAAAAATTCCATTCTTCGGAGGATAGGATTTTTCTGATAACACGGCTCATGATTTGATTGTCAGAAAAGTGACTAGAAGATATTTACAAACTGAACTTTAGATTAGCCAAGCATTAAAGCATCGTATTGATAGATAAAGTGTTGATTACAAGCAATGCTTGTTTACCAGGTTTTCACCACTTGGAAAAATTTCCTCTTTTTTCCATCATGGCACCTGTTTACCAGGTTTTCACAAAGATACTTTTTCTCTTTTCCAATTTTTTTGTAGTTTTCTTTTTTCTATTTTTTTCTTTGATTCACCAAGATGCTTGTTTACTAGGTTTTCACCAAGATGGTCATTTTTTTAGGACTTTTTCTATTATTTTTGAATTTTATGCTTTTCACTATTTTTGATTTTTTTTCATGATCAATATTTTCTATTTTTGTATTTCTTTAGGAACTCTTTTTGTTGTACAGATGTTGCCTCAAGAATGTCAGGTGTAAAACCATTTTAGGTGGAGAGTATTTATCAGATCTAGTAGGAAATCTCCCTCATGTGTAGCCAATTGATAGGCTCCTAATCCAAATGAAGTTGTGATGACAAAGGGACCCAACCAGTTGGGTTCAAACTTTCTCTTTTGCTTTCGATATTTCCAATTCTTCAAATTTTCTCTTAAGACTAAGTCTCCTACCTGAAATGTTCCTGGATTTACTTTCTTGTTGTAACCTCTTGAAATCCTCTTTTGGTAGACTTTAGGATGATCAAACACCTATTGTTGGCACTCATCTAATAGTTCTAGCTCTTGTAATCTAGAGATTCTGTAGTCCTCACCAGTGACTAAATTTTTCATTGATACCCTCAGTGATGGTATCTCTACTTCAATTGGAATTACCACTTCAAACCCATATACCACCGCAAAAGGAGTTTCTACAGTTGGTGTTCTAATGCTAGTGCGATACACCCACAATGATGGATTAATTTGCAAGTGTCAGTCTCTTCCTATTTTTTTTACTGTTCTATGCAAGATCTTCAAGATTGTTTAGTTTGATGCTTCAACACGTCTGTTACCTTGAGGGTAATAGATCAAGGAACAATACTGAGTTATTTTGAATTACAGACATAATTCATCAATGTCTATTTTTGAACTTCCCTCCATTGTCAGTTACAATTGATGAGGGTATCCCATACCTACAAATGATGTAGTTTAGGATAAACATTGAGATTTTCATGTCTGTAGTATTGGCTAGTGGTACAACTTCGATCCATTTTGTAAAGTATTCATTTTTCGTAGTGATATACTTATGTCCATTGGATGAGTTTGGGTAAATCCACCCTATTAGATCAAAATCCCATTGTTGAAATGGACAATGTGTAATAAATGGAATGAACTCCCTAGATGGATCATGTATCAGGTTTCCGTGGACTTGGCATTTCTTACATGTCTTGGTGTATTGAATAATATCTTTTTCCATTATAGGCTAGTAGTATCCCACTCTTAAGAGTTTCTTGGCTAATGAAAATCCATTCGAGTGAGACCGACACACACCTTCATGTACTTCCTTTAATGCATGACTTGAATCTTCATTTTCTAAACATCTAAGTAGCATACCATATAGAGAAAATCTATATAATTCGTCAACAATGATTAAATAATGTGATGCTGCTCTTATGAGTCATCTTTTTTCATTTCTCAAATAATTTTCAGGGAAGGTTTGATCTTTAAGGTAGGAATTAATATGGGCATATCTAGACAAGATTTGGGTTTTAATAGCGCATATAATTTGGGAATCAGGTGAGTCATAGGCCAAAAAAGGGAGTTCTTCCACCAGGTAGTCATAGCGAAACTGATGTTCTTCCAGTTGTAACATGGATGCTAAGGTAGTCATCGCATCGATAATTCTATTCTTTGACCTTGGAATTTTTTCAAATGTGATGTAGATAAAATACTTCTTTAGGTCATCCACCATCCTCTTATATGGAATTAGCTTATCACCCTTTGTTCAATAGTCATTATTGACCTGATTAATAATAAGTTGTGAGTCTCCATAGATATGTAGCTCAATGACTTTCCACTATATTGCCAACTTTAATCCATTCACTAGGGATTCATATTCCTCTATGTTATTTGTGCATGGAAAAATCATCTTTTATTCCTTTGGTATTTTTAATCCTTGCGAAGTAATGAACAAGCATCCAGCTCCCAACCCTTGCTGTGTAAACGAGCCATCAAAATACATCTTCCATGGATGTTCTGTAAGGTGCATAATTTATTCATCAGGGAAATCTATGTGTAATGGTTTATCATCTATCAATGGTGCTTCATCAAGTTGGTCATCCATCACTTGTCCCTTGATAGCCTTTTTGTCAATGTATTCAATATCAAACTCACTTAATAATAAGACCTATTTTTCTAGTTTTCCTATCAATGTTTCTTTATTCAATAGATACTTAAGTGGATCTATCTTGACAACTACATTTACCTTATGTGACAACATATAATGTCTTAGCTTTTGAGATGCGAATACCTCTGCTAAGCATTCCTTTTCAATTATTGAGTAATTCAACTCATACGAGACTAGAGTCCCACTGATATAATATATAGCCCTTTCTTTCTTTGCCTCATCCTCTTGTGCTAGAAACACCGCTAATGCTATGTTTGTTTCTGATATGTATATTAGAAGTGATTTTCCATGAATCAGAGCCATCAGGATTGGGGGATTCACCAAATATTGTTTAACTTGAGCAAAGTTTTTCTCACATCGTTCATCCCATGCGAATGTGAATCCTTTATGCATCATCTTTGGGAAGGGTTGAGATTTATCTTCTAACTGAGATATGAGTCTCCTTATGGATTTCAACTTACCTTGAAGTGTCCTCATCAGACTGATATTCCTAGGTGGTTGCATTTCAAGGATTTCTTTTACCTTTGCTGGGTCAAATTCAATTCCTTTTGCTGAAACTATGAAGCCTAGCAACTTTCCTGATGATACTCCAAATGTGCACTTCTTAGTATTTAACCTTAGTTGAGACTACTCCATTCTATTAAAGATTCTCCTTAGGTCATCTATATGCATTGTTCTCACTTTTGATTTTGATAATGTGTCATCAACATAATCCTCCATATTTCTGTGCATCATATAATGAAATATTATCGTCATGGCCCTTTGATATGTTGCGCTTGCATTCTTGAGACTGAATGAAATTAAATTCCAACAATATATACCCCATGAAAATGTAAATGCAATTTTCACTTGTTCTTCAGAGGTGATTTTGATTTGGTTGTAAGTTGAGAACCCATCTATTAAGGAATACATCTCATATCATGCAGTAAGATCCACAATCATATCTATGTTAGGAAGCGGAAAATCATCCTTTGGACAAGATTTGTTTAGGTCTCTAAATTTTGTGCAAACCCTTATAGATTTATTTTCTTTGGAGACAAGAACTATGTTAGATATCCATTCTGCATAGTCAATAGCTCTTATGAATCCGACTTTCAACAATTTCTCCAGTTTTGCTTTTATTAATAATACCACATGTGGGTTCATCTTTCTCAATTTTTGTTTTACATGCCTTAATTCAAGAGAAATGAATAGATGATGCATTATTAGGTCTGTATCTAGTCCGGGCATGTTTGAATAAGACCAAGAAATTTTTTTTTTAATTTTCCTTGAAGAAATTAGTGAATTTTAGCTTCTCCTCTTTTGATAAAGATTGAGCAATGTGGACCATTTGTGGAGCTTCTGATGTTCCCAGATTGATAGGCTATGTTGGATCAATTAATACTGAAGATATTTATTGGAAATTATCTGGAAGAATATCAATATTCTCATCCTTTGGCCCCTCTAAGAGGTTTTCACCATCGGATACATCTTTTTCTTTTACTATTTTTGAATATGATATTGCCACAATGTGGTTTTCACCATCAGATTTCTTTTTCTTTTTCTTTTTCATTTTTAGACTGAGAAACTTAATATCCCCCTCAGTCACATTTATGCTCCTTGCACTGGTGGAAGAGGTAAATTGTTCACAAGTATTTAGATAGAAAGCTAGAGTATATTCATTATCAAAGGATAATAGGCTTGTGGATGTGGATTCATTCCAATCTATAAGCTCAAGATTCACCAAAGATAAGGATTCATAGGGTTTGATAGACAACACCACATTATTATCAATATTATTAGCTTGAAACATGATTTCTTTCAAGTTTTCTTCCAATGAGTTGTTAAGATTATTAAAGTCATTATCATTATTATTGGAGATCATGTTAGTGTCATGTGAATCTAACCCTAGTGACTTAGCATTAGAACTTTCTCCTTCTTTGATTTGAACTCTAAGAGTGTATTTGTGTACCACATCAATCTCTATGTCTATTGTGGCATCAAAGAGTATGTCCCATTCATACTCATGTGAATCAACTTGACTATCATCTAAGATCCCCAAGAAATGGGCAACAATCATTGGTACCTCTTCGTCTTCATCATCATTATTTTCTTCTTCTTGATTCTCTACTTCTTGCAAAGTTGTTTGTAAATATGATATGTCTTGTTGATTTTAAAAATGAGGCATGTTGAGAATATGAGTGACAATAACCAACTGCCCCTAGTTAGGATGCCTTTGTTGTCATTCTTCTTCTAGTTCTTCTGATTCATGTTCAGTTCTGGGATAGGTGATAAGTTATGACATCAGATCTCCTTGCAAGAGTAGTAACCTCTCACAGGAAATTGGTTGTCCTTCAATCTCTTCATCATCATCTGAATCACCTGATCTTCCGAATACAAGACCATCTTCAGCTATGGGATGAGATGTCTCTTCTTTAAAACCTACTCTAGTTTTGTCTCTAGGATTTATGAAGTCCATGTGTATTGGTTCCATGATTCCTTTCTTATTTTGTCCCAATGATCCTTTTCCTTTATAGCCCATTTTTTTCATGATGTCATACCCTTTTCCATATTTGTTCAGGGCTATCTCCACATTTTTGACATTTCCATCATGTTCATCTTCTTTGTATAGCCATTGTAGGAATTTTTTTTCTTCATTTTCTTCTTCGAGAGACACCTTTGCTTTCACCATCCCTATTTCTTCATGAATCAAAGTATCACCTTTGGAGGGTGTGGATATTGATGAAGGTCTTCCTTTAGATCTAGGAGATAAGGGTAATTCTATCATGGACATCGAGGAATCTATTTTGTATTCTCCCATTCCTATTTCTTGAATATTAACCTTCTTTGAAAAACTCCATAGGACCATTTCTTTAGAAGTCTCTGCTTTGTGAGAACTTTCTTTGTTGTGGGGAATCATACTATTTGTGTGTGTGAAAATTGTACTTGATCTGTAGACACAACACTTAGTAAAACATTAGAGGTTAGTGATAATCAAAATCGTGCAAAATTGAAATCTAATCTAACCAAGCGATTTACTGCCTTCTAATAGGTGCGAGATTGATGTTCTCAGATTGTAATCGAGATCAGCGACCTAGACGACACCTAAATGAAGGATTTGAATGCAAAAGATGGATATGAAATTGAATGCAATTAATCTATATTTTTGATATTTTCTATGCAATAAGAATGATAAACTGATATGCTATGGATGCTAAATGATCTAACAATGAAGATTCTAACAATGATATGAAAACTATGAAATTCTATGCTAAGATATAAAAGCTATGCAATTGAAATTGATCTCACAACGCTTTGAATTCGCAAGTTGATTCCTCAGCCTCCAATTCTCCAGCGTGATTGTGCAAAATATGAGATCAATTATGAAGAGTTGAGCCTTGGTTTTATAGAAATCCAGGGCTTTGGAGGTGCATGGAAGAAAGCCATAAATCACTCAAATAACTCAGCTTGATTTTTGAGTTATCTGATAATAACAGATAATTAAGTCACAAAAACATGCAAAAGCTAAGCTTTAACTCAAAATAGAGTTTAGCTTTAATTGATAATTGACAGTTGTCTGCTTTTATGATTGTGCATGTTTTATTTATGAATTAATTTAATAATAAAGTGATTTATTTCCAACTTAACTGATTTTTGAAATAAAATAATTAATTTATGGGTTAATTAACTATTTTATCAAACTTTTATTAAAAATTATATTATTAAATAATGACAACATGCTTTAATTAATTAAATAAGAATTTAATCAATTAAAGATAGGAATTTTGATTTATTGTCAAAATTAAATAATACAATTAATAATAGATAGAATTAAATTTAATTACACAATTAAGTGGCAAGATATTAAATCTAATTAATTAAATATGAAAATATTCAATTAATCAAACTTTAGGATAAATGTGATTTATTGCCAAATAATTATAAAATTAAAGATAATTAAGATGATTAGGAATATTACTAGGAATATTCTCCGATGCAGAATTTAAGATAATCAATTATGATTCGATGATGTTTAGATGTGCCTTAGATTAGGACTTTGATGTCGATTTCGTTCAAATTGAAGATGTAGGAGATTAATGAACTTATAGCCCATTTTTGGGGTATTACATTTTGCCCCTCTTTGAATTACCGTGCGAAGCGCAGTGGTTCAAAGATAGTCTATGTTTGATAAAGATATGAAATTGGTTCAAAAGATAAACCGATCTCAAGATAGAAACCGATTGAAAGATATTGAGATAGGAGGTCCTGAATGACCAGAGATAATGTTTACTATAGCAGCAATGAACCGATGATTGCGAAAAAGTGTCAAAATACCTGATTCTGAACCTTAGGATTGATAAGAAGTGAGTGACCCGTTCTAGACTCGATTGTCTTAGCAGAACGAGCAGGTATCACATCCGAATCCTTCAGTTGCCGAAGAACCAAGGAAAGAACACTATGATCCGATGGTTGCAAAAACTGATACAGTTTACAAGATTAGGAAAATACCAGATTGATATGGATCTTGATGAATCTGATATGCCCCAAGTGATGATAGATTTGCCCCGAGCGATGAGGACTTTTGATGAATCAGCAACTAGACGTGATTGTTTGTCTTGATCACTGATGAAAGATATTGATAGATTTGATCGATAGAATTTGATTTACAGACTTTGAATGATGTGCAATACCATGCCCCCTTCGGGATGAAAATTGAAATCTGACAAGAAAAAGTCAGCGTTGATAGTTCAAAAGCATGCTAATTGATTTGAGAAGTGGTTATACATGTCTGAGAATGCATTCTGCATCGTTTGGAGGTCCAAAAGACCAAGTTGGACTAGGTTAAACCATGAGTTGACCATGGTTGACCAAGTTGAAATTTTGATAGTTTGATGTAAGCTAATCAGTTAAGTTGAATACTTAGATTTCTGTGAAGATTGAAGGTCGATTATGCAAGCAGTAGACCGTCTTGGTTCCAAAAATTTTAAATCATGATTTTGACATAATAAACGATCTCACATTTCAATTTTGATCCCGAAAATGGATTCAGAACGTCGAAATTAGCCAGGGGTGCAATTTTCATGGAAAACGGAGCACTTTTAAAAATTAGGTCGAAAGCTATATAAAGGTCGGAAGGGTCATTTTCAATTCATTTCAACCCTTTGACTTTAGAGATTCTGTGGAGCCCTCTGAACGAGAAAAAGGGCAGACCAGCGAGAACTGAAGGTACCTGTGAGTTCGCACCATTTTGAGTGCAACCGGAGACATGACAGACCTCGACAGTATGGACATCCGGTAGGTGGACCTCTATTCCCCCCTGAAAATGCATGTTTTTGATGATTTATAGCATTTAAAAATTTTTCCATACGCGTTTTAAGCTTTAGAATTTTGCATGTGTAGAAACTCGTACGAGTCCCAGTCTAGACTCGTATGACATTTTATTTGAATTTAGTTTGTCGTTTCAACCACGCCCAAGTGTCGTATGAGAGGGACCCTTGTGTCGTACGACATTTCATCGGGTCCCTCTAAACTTGTATGAATCTGGGCCCAGTGTCGTATGACTATGGATTGTCGTTTGGTCTATTGTGGAATGTCGTACGACATTTGATGCCAGTCTGGAATGTCGTTTGAAAAATAGAGTGTTAAAAACTCATTTTTAGGTCAAAAATCTAACTTTTCTAATCCTTTTGCCTGATTGCGAACACTTTGCCCCACCTTCTGAAACTTCAAAACTGTGTCATTCTGATACCTTTGGCCTGATTTTGAACTGAATTTCTGATAAAACACCCTATTTCTTTATGATTTAGGTCACATATCCTGATGTACATGTTCGCCATTCTTATCCGGCCACCTAGAGATTGTGTATCACCTTGCCAGACCCTATGAGGGTTCATCTTGCTACATGTGGTTTTGAGCACTTGATACATTTACCCGATATTAGGGTAAATCATGGCCTACTGACTACACTGATAGAGCGATACCATTCTGAGACACAGACCTTTCACCTGCCTACCAGAGAGATCACTGTTACACCAGAGGACGTGTATAGGATCCTTCATATTCCATTTCATAGTCCTCATCGGCCTGAGTATGTGAGTGGAGGATCCACTGGTCTGCATGCTTTCAGACGACTGTTCGGTGATGATACCCAGCTAACTGGGTCTATATCCTGGGAGACACTCGTGTAGAGATATGGGAAGACACATCATCTAGAGTGTATCATTGCGGGGATGATTGGAGAGTTGATTATGCCTGGCCGTCAGCAGAATGGCTTCTTGATGGGATGGGCACCTATGGTAGCACTCTTGATGGCTACACCTACTGAGCTTGCTTGGGGTCAGTGTCTGCTGGCTCACTTGTATTTTGAGATGCACGAGGTCGTGTATCAGGACTACAAGACATTTGCTTCAAGAGCATTGGTACTGCAGATATGGGCTTGGGAGCATATCCCAGTTTTGAGGCCAGTTTTTTAGACGCAGAGGCAGCCACAGGACCCTGTCATTTATGCTTATGCCGGCTATGTCACACAGGTTCACATGGGACACACTGAGTACTTCTACCGGTGTTTAGATGATATGACCTTCATGATCTGGAGGCCATATTTACAGATAGAGGCCTAGCCTACTGCGAGAGAGCAATTTTCATTCTTTTTCCAGAGTAGGGCACTGATAGGACGGACCTCCACCGTCTTGGAGAGATTTTTGATTACTAGAGTCTGGCGTCAGTATGGACGTATTCAGGATGTCCCTCAGGAGTATATTGCTTATGCCCGCATTGTGTGTGAGATAGGGCTCGGATGGACACCACGGCTCAGTTATGCTTTATGTGCTGATGAGTACAGTCGTATCATTGGGAGAGACTGGGAGTATCACCCAGAGGTGGTGGATGCAGGGGTTATAGATGCATATGTGGCATGGCGTACTAATCACCAGACTCACTAATTTTTTGATCCTACAGAGCTGATACCCTCCATGGAGGAGGCTATGGATGTTATAGGGGCTCCTATGAGAGCAGGACCGAGACCATAGGCGGTACACCCTACTCCTTCGAGATAGAGAGCCATGGCTCCTTCACAGAGAGCACCAAGACATGCGAGGCCTCCGCATCCTTCTACATCTATAGCGGGTATATCTTCCAGGACATAGAGACGGAGCAGAGGTGAGAGTGGTACACTGGGCGGAGTAGGATCTGCAGATGATGTTCTAGGAGCTGAGCAGTTTACAGGTGGTACAGATGTGGATGACACATTTGATTTGGGTGCTGAGGTTAGACACCGTAAGGCGCACAGGGTTAGCATTCCTTCACATACAGATCAGCCAACACAGGACACAGATATGCCAGCAGCTGATGCAGAGCCTGCAGTTCCTCTTACTTCGGTCGAGATTATCAGACGGCTTACAGTCCAGGTCCGGGACCTGAATATAGAGAATGCCAGATTAGCGGAGAGGCATTGAGAGGCAGATAGGCAGCGTACAAAGTAATTCATAGAGATGCAGAGATTACAGGCAAAGGTGATTCATCAGATTGTGAGGGCCTCATATTATGTATCTGCTTACTATGCAGTAGTCCCTGCTGCACAGAGAGTGCCCACCTATTCTCAGTACATGGCAGCATCAGAGGGAGCTAGGGCACCAAGAGCGGAGGTGATACCAGATGCACCACCTCCTCCTCCACCAGATGCAGAGGAGCATGCTGACAGTTGATTTCTCTTCTCATCTGTTACTTTCTCACTGATACATTATTGTGTCTGATAGCTCTACGGAGCTCATTCATTTGTACCCTGTGCCAGTAGTGCACCCCTGACTATTTGAGATTTTTGATATATAGATGAGATCGATATGTTTGGTTGTGACATCATGTGTACTTATCATTTTTGTTATGTATGATCATATCATGTGATGTTAATGCTATGAGTAGTGTAGAATGTATGTATGGATCAATGCAATGCAATGATTTCTTTCATATGTATGAATGTTATGCAGAGATAATGATTATGGAAATATGTATGTTTATGCAATGGATATAAATGTAATGCAATAAATTTTTATGATATGATATGTAAATGCAACGATATACATGATATGTTTTGCAGGTTGATGAAGACAAGTACTCAGTCTTATGTCAAAAGGATGGTTAACCCAGGAGGATCATTGCTTGTGATTCTCTGAAGAGACCTTCGAGTTAGGTTCAGCTCTTGTTAGATTTGAAGATGTGATTGAAGAATCATTTAAGCTTTGAAGTTCATTTAGTCATTGTGAGATCATGCAAACATGTAAAATGAAAAGAGACATGCAAGATGAAATGCAACCTAAGACCTAGGACCTAGTCACTGATCATATGTCGATTTGTTATCATCATTGAACTTTTAGGTAACCGGATAAATCAATACAATGCCCACTAGCTATGAAACCATAGACATATGAATATCAATTTGTATGCGCAAGAATCAATACAACACCCACTGGCTAGGCAACCATGGACATCTGAATATTGATTTTGTTTTCGGAATGTCAGATTAGATATAAGCACCAAGGCATAAACACTAGGATGACCTGAATATCATGTCCATTTTGATATAGCAATTTGTATAAGCATCAAAACATAAACGTCATGATGACCTGAATACGCCTTGCATTGCAAACACATCAAACAGTCAAGAGATCATTCTAAATCCAATGTGAATTACCCGTAGTGACCCTTTATCGTTCACATCCTTAGGTAAGATTGCTTTTCACAGTAGGAGAAAGAACTCACTCAAAAAGACAATAGTGAGATCAAACTTCCTTGAATTTTCTGGGTATCAATGGTCGAGGTACGCATGGCCATCCAATTCAAGATAGAGGCTCTTACAGTCGGACACCATTTCAATCTAGAATTTCCAAAGAAGTTAGATTTTCACATACAAGCAGAAGACAAAGAAAAGATTATGCCCCTAGTCATCACTCTCTAAATCCTATAAAAGACATCATTGAAGAGCTCGAAGGGACACAATATGCAAAAATCTCAATGCGAATCAATAAGCACACAAGGAGATAAAAGCATGTAAAAAGCATACATTGTTTTTAGTTGAGTTTTGATGTTTGATTGCATTGTTGTAGATGCAAAATCCTTTCTGGAGACAAGACAGACTGACTGACTCACATGAAGCTTCAAAGGACTCTGACTAGATATGATCCATCTAAGATACATGGGAGACCATAGGATATGACATTGATTGCCTCCAAATGTTAAACAATGATAGGATACAGACGCTTGAGCTGATTGGTCTACAGACCGACTTATTGAAAACTGGAAATGTTGAAACAAACCGGGAGATATGTACAAACTAAAGCAAGATTGAAAGCTGTGAAAGACCAAGATTGTGTTGATAGATGGAGCATTTTGAACAAGTGGCACCCGTTTGTCAGGTTTTCACCATCTTGGCAGAGATTCTATTTTTGCTACCAAGGTGCTTGTTTCCAGGTTTTCACCAAGGCACTTTTTCTTCTTTTTCATTTTTTTGTATTTTTTCATTTTTTTCAATTTTTGATATTTTCTGATTTTTTTGTGAATCATCAAGGTGCCTATTGCTAGGTTTTCACCAAGATGTTCATTTTTTTCAGGACTTTTTCTGATTTTTAGGATTTTTTCAAGACATTTTACCATAGACTGAATGCCTTAGGCATAGAATTTCTTCAGATGGAGAACATTGATTGGTTCTCAGAGCTGTTCTCCTTCATTCGTTGAGAGTTGATAGGCACCAGAGCCAAAAGTAGCAGTGATGACAAAGGGACCCAGCCAGTTGGGTTCAAACTTCCCCTTGCATTCTCGATGGGATTGATTTTTAGGATTCTCTCTCAAGACTAGATCACCAACCTGAAATTCGCTGTGTCTAACTGTCTTGTTGTAGCCTCTAAACATTCTCTTCTGATATACTCTAAGATGATCATATGCTACTTGTCTACGCTCATCTAGTAGTTTCAGTTCTTGTAACCTAGACACTTTGTAGTCATCATTAGTTACTACACCATGCATTATGATTCTTAGTGATGGGATTTCAACCTCAATAGGCAGTACCACTTCAGACCCATAAACTAAAGAAAAAGGTGTAGCCCCAGTAGGCGTTCTGATACTAGTTCTGTATGCCTAGAGAGCTGGATTGATCATGAGATGCCAGTCTCTTCCTGTTTTATTTACTGTTCTGTGCAAGATCTTCAGGAGATTTTTGTTTGAAGTCTCAGCTTGTCCATTCCCTTGAGGATAGTAAATAGAAGACCAATGTTGTGTAATCTTGAATTTAGCACATAAGTCATCTAGATCCTTGTTTTTGAATTGTCCCCCGTTATCGGATAAGGTTTCATTTCTCAAAACGGTTAAAGGACTCAGGGATGATTTGATCGTGGAGATAGGAGAATAGATTTTTGTAGTGAGATGAGTCATAACCTACAATAGTGCAGATCATGCGGGTTTCAGGGGAGTCATATGTAGGATAGGATAGGGCTTCCACCAGGAACTCGTAGCGTAGTTCATGTTCGGGCTGCTATAAGAGAGTAGATAATGTCGCCATTGCATCGGCAGCCTTATTCTCCATTCTAGGTATTTGCTCAAATGTGCTAGAGATGAAGTATTTCTTTAAATCATCTAACATTCTCTTGTAAGGAATGAGCTTTTCATCTTTGGTTTGGTACACATCATTGACTTGGTGGATAACCAGTTGTGAGTCTCCATGGATGTGCATCTCTGTAACTCTCCACTGTATTGCCATTTTCATACCATTAAGAAGTGCCTCATATTCAGCAATATTGTTTGTGCAAGGAAACTTTAGTCTAAATGCTTTGGGTATCGAGTATCCTTGAGGAGTGATGAACAATATGCCTGCTCCAGATCCATTATGTGTGTAGGAGCCATCAAAGAATAACCGCCATGCCCTAGAAGAGAGGTGCATGATAGAGGAATCGGGAAATTCCATTTGCATGGGTGTATTATCAAATAGTGGTGCTTCAGCTAATTAATCAGCAATGACTTATCCTTTGATAGCTTTTCTTTCAACATATTCAATGTCAAATTTGCTTAGAAGCATGACCCATTTAGCTAGTCTACCGGTGAGGGCCGCCTTGCTTAGTAGGTATTTCAGTGGATCAATTTTTGCTACTAGATGCGTGGTATGAGCTAACATATAGTGTCTCAGTTTCTGTGATGCAAAGATCACAGCTAGACATGCCTTCTCTATCATTGAGTAGTTTTTCTCATAGGCCACTAAAGTTCTACTGATATAGTAGATGGCTCTTTCTTTCTTGTCTTCATCATGTTGCGCTAGAAATGCCCCCAGTGATGTGGCTGTTGCAGAGACATACAAGATCAATGGCTTCCCATGAATAGGAGGCATCAAGATAGGCGGATTTGATAGATACTTCTTGATATGGTTAAAGTTGTGCTCGCATTCTTCATTCCATGCAAAGGTCACGCCTTTATGTAATGTTTTTGTAAAAGGTTATGATATGTCAGCTAACTGTGATATGAATCTTCTGATGGACTGTACTCTACCTTGCAACATCCTCATTTGACTGATATTTGTGGGAGGTTGCATGTCTATTATAGCCTTGACTTTAGCTGGATCAACTTCAATGCCTTTCTTTGAAACTATGTATCCTAAGAGCTTTCCAGAAGTGACACCAAAAGCACACTTCTTAGGATTTAGTCAGAGACTAAACTGTTCCATTCTGTCTAGGATCATGCTCAGGTCTGTTAGATGTTCAGTTCTAATCATGGATTTTGCCAAGGTATCATCCACGTAATCCTCCATTGTTTTATGCATCATATCATGAAAAATAGATGTCATTGCTCTTTGATATGTAGCTCCAGCATTTTTGAGTCCGAATGGCATAACATTCCAAGAGAAGGTTCCCCACACACATGTGAAAGCTGTTTTCTCTTGATCTTCTAGAGCAATTTTGATTTGGTTGTACCCAGAAAAGCCATCCATTAAGGAATACATTTCATAGCCCGCAGTCATGTCCACTATCATATCAATGTTAGGTAGTAGAAAATCATCCTTAGGGCATGCTCTGTTCACATCTCTAAAGTCCATGCACACTCTGATTGAACCATCTGGTTTTGAAACAGGTACAATGTTAGAGATCCACTCAGCATAGTCTATGACACGGATGAATCCAGCTTTTAGGAGTTTTTCTAGTTCTGCTTTGACTAAGAGTGCAACATGAGGATGCATCTTTCTCAATTTTTGTTTGATTGGTTTTACTCCAGGAGCAATGGATAGATGGTGCATAATGAGATTGGGATCCAATCATGGCATATCTGAATATTTCCATGCAAAGTTGATCTTTTTGTCTGATAAGAATGTAGTGAATTTCTGTTTCTCTTCTTCTGATAGAGATTGTGCTACATGTACCCATTGTGGTTCCTCTGTTGTACCCAAATTGATGGATTGAGTTGGCTCAATCAGAACTGGAGATCTATCCTGTAAATGACTCAGAAGGACATCAAATATCTCATCCTTAGGTGCCTCAGAGAGGTTTTCACCTTTATATACGTCTTTTCTTTTTACTTTTGTCAGTTCTGAGACTGCCACAAAGTGATTTTCACCCTCAGAACTCGTTTTCTTTTTCTTTTTACTCTTGTTTTTCTGACTAAGATATTTGATGTTCGACTCGGTCATGCTGTCACTCAGTTCACTGATGGAAGTACTCATAGGCTCAACTGCATTGAGGTAGCAGGCAAGGGCATAGTCATTTGGGAAGGTATAAATACCATGGTTTGGGTTTGTGGAAGTTTGGTCAATAAGATCAGGGCGTTGGATAGTCAAAGTAGGAAAGGCTTGGGATATGGTGTTCACAGTCATGGATATGTCATCATTGGTCCTAACCCGACGCTCAAGTTCAAAGGTGATATTACAGCTCAAAATGTTCAATTCATGAATAGGCTCAACATCATCATGGGAGTCCTCTTCAGCCATAGGTGGATCAGACACGTTAAGTTCATTGTTTCGCTCTAGACCTTCGTTGGGTTGAGATACATATTGGTGAATAACATCAATATATTTCTCTGTTATAAGCTCATCTTCTTCTGGAATGGCACCCCATTCATAGTCATTTGACTCAGCTTCTGATTCAGGATCTCTAGGAAATCTTAGAAAATGTGTGAAATCAGGATGAATACCCCAAGAAGGATTACCCTCAGTCTCTGACTTGAATTCATATTCATGGGAATCAGTGTCAGAATAACTATCCCCTTCTTCTTGATCAGTTTGATTGCCTTTGAGAATAACCATCTCTTGTGCTACAGTAGGTTCTTGTGTTTCTACTACATTAATTCTTCTGATAGGATCATCTTTATCATCAAGAAGATCTTTGATCTCTTAGGCAATTTTTCATAGGGGATAAGCTCAGAGCTATCTGAATCATCATCAGAGGGTTCTGTTTCTTCTTTCTTAAGAAGGGGTTCTCCTGGTGCAATTTGTTCTATGACATGAGAACAACCACCTTTGAGATGATAGGGTTTCTTCTTAAACCCTAAGCCACTTGTATCTTTGTTGGCTCTACCAATATGTGAAATGGGTGTCACAAGACCCTTTCCTTTGATTCCTAGAGGTCCTTGACCGGAATATCCCATCTTGGCTATCAATTTGTTTCCTGGACCATATGAATTAGAAGGGATTGTAGGTGCTATAGATTCACTAGGTTGAACAATTTTAGATTCAGAATCCTCTTTATATAGCCATGCCAGCACAACTTCATCCTCTTCAAATTCTTGTTTGGATACTTGCTCCGCCACAAAATTTCTTTTGTATGCTTCCATAGGTTCCTTAGGTTCTGATTTAGACTGCTTCAAGGATTGTCCATACGACTTAGGTGAGATTGGGAGAGATGTCAGAGACAAGACTGGCTCTATAGTGTATTCTCCCATTCCATTTTCTTTGATATTGATCTCTTTAGCAATGTCGTCCATCTTAGATGTGGAAGCAACATTTAGCTGCTTGATGGAAGATTCTCTGTTATTGGGAACAAGCTTATCGACACTTTCCTTCAATGTATTGCAAGTTGTAATTAGATCTGTTGGGATAGTAACCTCCACTCCTTCATAGGGAAATTTCAAGCATTGATGGTACGTAGAAGGAATAGCTTGCATTTCATGTATCCAGGGTCTCCCTAGAAGGATATTGTAAGCCAATGGTAGATCAAGCACCTGACATGTGGTATCTTTGATGACCGGACCTACTCGGATAGGTAAGACAATGGTGCCTTTAGAAGCTCTTTCTTGTTCATCATAGGCTTTTATGGTGATCTTCTTTCGAGGATCAATAGCCATCTCTGAGAATCCCAACTATGTGATTAAGTTGTAAGAACAAATGTTGAGGCCTGCGCCCCCATCTATCAACACATGTTTGACTCGATGGTTATGGATCAAGACTTCTATGTGCAAGGGCTGATTATGTGGGTGACTTAGGGAGTTGTCATCTTCCTCTGAAAAGGAGATATATTGTGGAGACGTTAGATGACCAACCATAGTCTGGAACCTGTCTAGATCTAGATCATCAGGAACATTAGAGCCGAGCAAAGCTTTGTCGAGGATATCTCTGTGAGCTGGAGATATTCGGAGTAACTCAAACATAGAGATTTTGGCATTGGTATGCTGGAGTTGTTGGACGATGCTGTAAGATGTAGGTCTTGTATCCTTTGGATTGGAAGATTTCGAGGCAACCTTCTGTTTAGAAGCAGATGTGAGATTGAAAGGTATCTTAGGGACATTAGATGAACTTGATGTTTATCCTTTCAGATGAGCCTGAGCTTGTGATCTGGTAATTGACTTAGCTAAGGAATGATTTCTATCTCTTCATACAATCATGATGACATTGCAGCTCTCAGAGAGACATGGTTCAACCATATTGATGACAACATTGTTTCCAGGGTAGGCATAGTTGACTTTTGCCCCCATGTTAGGCTGAGAAGTGGAAACTCCCTTGCCATGTTGTGGAAATAGTTCTGTAAATGCTATGTGATCATTATTGCTGGTAGGATTATCGATCGTGATGTCCCCTTGATCTATCAAGTCTTGAATGGTATGCTTCAAGTGGAAGCATCCATTAGTTCTGTGGCCTTTAGTCTGATGGAAAGCACAGAATTCATTATCTTTCCACCAATATGGTTTTGGATCCAGATCAGGGTTTCGAATGGGTGGTAAAGAGATCATGTTATCAGCTATCAGGGTTCTCAGGGTAGATTCCAAAGATTCTCCTAGGGGAGTAAACTTTCATTTATTATCCCATCATTTGAATGGCTTCTTTGGAGATGGTTTAGCAGATTTTTGCTCTGAAGCTTCAATGGCTTTGGTGGCAAGGGTGAGATTGTAGGCCGGTGCCTTTGATGGGGTGTGGATAGTGTCAACAACACCATCAGAGATGATACCTTTGTTTCTATTCCAGCTCTTGTTTTTATCTTTTGAGCTAGATCCAGATTCAGACTTGTCCTTTTGAAGTGTGATTTCTCCTTTCTTGACAAGTACTTTCTCAATCTTGATTGCATTATCCACCATTTTATCAAAAGATACATGATCTTGCATTTGTAATGGATAATTGAGCTCTGGAACAAGGTTATTGATAAAGATTTCAAGTTTCTCCATTTCGGGAATTTGTCTAGCATATAGAGAGAACTTCTTTCTCCACCTCTTGAGGAAAGTTAGGAATGATTCCCCTGGATATTGCTTGAGGTTACAGATATCAATCATGGTGACCGAATGTTGAATATTGTTGATAAAACAATTTAATCAATTCCTCAAAAGTTTTGATCGTAGAAGGTAATCTTGAAAACCACTGAATGGATGCTCCTCCCAAGGATCTAGGAAAAAGACGCATTAGATAATTCGGTTCATGCATGAATTCCATGGATTGCGTACATAATTCTCTGACATGATCTTGAGGATCAGAGTGTCCGTCATATTTTTCATACTTTGGTATCTCCACTCTTTTTGGGAATGGAGGCATATACAAGTCTTTGTCAAAAGGGAAAGGACAAAGGGCCTCCATGGAGAATTCCTTGGGTTCCTTCTCTTTCTCAATTTTATTCATTTTGACCTGCATAGCATGCAGCTGGTTCATTATGGCCGTCATCAGAGTTTCTTCCTCATGCATGATGATATCTTCGACATTGAAGTGAGGAGGAAGTTTAGCTCCTTCTTGGGCTAATTGCAAAAAGTATGTCTCTCTATCCACTTTCAAGAAATGCCTCATCATTCTCTTGAATTCATCATCATTCTGACACCGATGGATTTCAGAGGGCGTAGGTTCTTGGTCAGCATTATGTTGAGAATGATGTCCCTGGGATCCTCCTCCTAGAGAACCGTGGTTTGTCCCTGCTTGAGACATGATAGGAGTTTTTGGGCTCCCTGGAACAGATTGAGGAGGAGTTTGCTGATTACCTCTGTGAGTTGATAAAGGAGGTAAGTAACCAGTTTTCAATCGAAAGTTACTGAGACCGTCGTCTTCGTAGATACCTGACTTGATGAGTTGTTCAAGAGTTGGACCCGGGGAATTGGTCAAAAGTAAGTTCTGAGATGTTTCTTCTGATTTCTTGTGTGAAGAAGCTCTGGTCTCCACCATTAACTTTGAATGAAATAGAAGAAAATGACGAAGACAACTAAAGAACAATTTGATTCGAGAAAATCAGATGACGCAACCTTGTCAAGATTATGATAGTTTTGAAGATCTGATGAGATGTGGGTGAAGGAAACTATGCCCTGGATGTATGGGATAGATCGCCCAAAAGATAGCGGACACGAGTTCTCAACACTTAGTCTATTTTTGAAGATTGATTGAAGATTGATAGTTATGACAAGGTTTTGACACGAGATAAAAAGGACTCAAATTGATCAAATAGAAGACTAGATCCGATTCAAAAGATCAAACTCAAAAAATGGTAGAATGCTCAATAGCTACTGCTCTGTTCTTGACACAATGATATTTTTGACAGATTCTGGAACTAGGCTGGAAACATTGGATATCTTGCAATTTGATAATTTCTGACAACTCTCTCAAATTTTTCCAAACGACACTCTGCGGACTCGTACGACACTGGGTAGTCTATGAAACGATAGTTTCTAAACTTGTACGATAGTTGGGTATCAATGAAACGACAGTTGTCAATATCATATGACAGTTGCTAACAGGATTTTGACTTCCTTGGATTTGCTGGCATGAAAACTCATATGACACTGGGTTCTCAATCATACGACAGATGGACAATACTGAAATGACATTTGAAAAAAGGTCGTACGAATTTTGACTTCTTGAAATGACTTTTGACTCCAGAAAGAATTTTACGTTAATTTTTGCAAAATTTAAGGTTTTCAGTCTTGGATTGTTTGCAAATTGTACTGTCCAGATTTTGAAGGTTATACCAGATTTGATCATTTTTAATAGCCAAGCAGATAAACAAGCACGCAGAACAACAAGCAAGTGATTCCAAGCACGTCTGAAAACAATGAACAAGGGTAAAAGCAACCTTGCGCATGAACAATCAAGTGACCAAATTGTGCTAATCCCTGAGAGTACTAATTGTGTATGTTTTGAAAAGTTTTGCAATAACACACATATACTTGAGAATGAAAAATTGGCCTCTCTAGGGTGTTTAGTAATGGTTTGACTCTGCAACTTTTATGATTCAAAGGGGTGAACTCCAATCCCGGCGCACCAGGGTTTTGACACAGTCTGAGAACTTAATCTTCAAGAGCTGCTAGGGAGATCTGACAACCCAACAATGAACCATACCCGTGGAGATTTCTTCCACAAGGACATTTATATAGCGACTATCACTACCATGGTGAAAATGGCTATTACCGCTTGAGGTTCTGTCAACGCAGTTTGCCTTATGAAGGGATTGTACGCTACGGTTAACCCTCTCTAAAGATGACTCACAATAGTATACCACAAGGGGACTTGGCTCCAGATCCAAAGTTTTTGACACCTTTTCACTTTTAACCCAAACAAAGCAAGCAGATTAATCTGACATGCTAAGACAAAGTTTTGCTTCACCAAGGTCTATGATGCCAACTCCACGTGATCTATCAACCTCTCCGGGGAGAGAATGTATCAATCAATAAGAGAAGGCACACTAACCAATTTTGATTCTCCAAAGCGTCAACCCCACGTGATCTATCAACCTCTCCTCGGAGAGAATGTATCGATCAATAAGAGAAGGCACACTAACCAAGTTGAATGTGAAATGCACTAAGTATCCTCCCTACCTACAAGGATTCTTTTGTCAAGAAAGATTTCGCTAGGAATCCAATCTCTCAAGAATCATGAATAGTGTTCATAGGGCCTAATTACTATGTGAGCACATATATATTCCCGAAAGCAAATCTACCAAAAGTACCCAAAAAGAAGAGAGAGGAACACTTAACGCTTAAAGAGAATATGAGATGAGTCCATAAGGTGGAACACTTAACACCTCACACAAGCTGAAAATGAGTCCCCAACTTAGGAAACAAGTGAGTTCCTAAAAGCACAAAAGGGTTTCCAAGTGGAACATTTAACGCTTCTGTCCTGTTGACCCCTCCCCTTTATGGCGCTGAGATTGCAACCATGGGGTGGAAATGAGGGGCCGATGGATTAGCGAGTCCAATAACCCAAGATAGCAATCAAGATCAATCACAAGTATTCTAAGACTACTTAATGAATCCTTAAGGGATCATAACCTAGTATCAAATTATGCAAGTGTGTAGAAATAGATCAAAAGCACGAAAAGATGCACACAAGTTTGACACATGAGAGATTTATTTTAAGTCCAAATTGAAATGTTTTTAGAAGAAGGAGAATACCTCGTGATCCTCGCAACACGCTTAGTAGATTTTACCTAATTTTTAGCAATTCTTGTGCTTTTCCCAATCAAAATCAGTAGAAATCAATCAGAAACAATAAATTTCAATTGTTAGGGTTAACTGTCAGTCAAAATCCAAAAATCAAATTTGACAAACTATCTACAAAAATGAAATGACAATTGAAATCTGGTACCAAAACTCATACGACAGTGGGTATGCTCCCAGACGACAGTCCAGAAACTTGTACGACACTGGGTATGATACCATACGATAGTAGAGCTCCCAAACGACAGTGGGTATGCAATGAAATGACCCTCGATCTGATAGACTATCGTACGACAGGGGGTTTAGTATCATACAACAGTGGGTATGCTCCCATATGACATTTGTCAGAAACTCGTACGACAGATGTATGGACAAAAATTAAAAATCATAGTTTTGCACAGATCTCGAGAAGAAAAAGATAGAAATTGATAGAATTGAATTGGAAACCCGTTTCAGGGCCCCACGGTGGGTGCCAGAAATGTGTGTGAAAATTGTACCTGATCTGTAGACACAACACTCAGTAAAACATTAGAGGTTAGTGATAATCAAAATCGTGCAAAATTGAAATCTAATCTAACCAAGCGATTTACTGCCTTCTAATAGGTGCGAGATTGATGTTCTCAGATTGTAATCGAGATCAGCGACCTAGACGACACCTAAATGAAGGATTTGAATGCAAAAGATGGATATGAAATTGAATGCAATTAATCTATATTTTTGATATTTTCTATGTAATAAGAATGATAAAATGATATGCTATGGATGCTAAATGATCTAACAATGAAGATTCTAACAATGATATGAAAACTATGAAATTCTATGCTAAGATATAAAAGCTATGCAATTGAAATTGATCTCACAACGCTTTGAATTCGCAAGTTGATTCCTCAGCCTCCAATTCTCCAGCGTGATTGTGCAAAATATGAGATCAATTATGAAGAGTTGAGCCTTGGTTTTATAGAAATCCAGGGCTTTGGAGGTGCATGGAAGAAAGCCATAAATCACTCAAATAACTCAGCTTGATTTTTGAGTTATCTGATAATAACAGATAATTAAGTCACAAAAACATGCAAAAGCTAAGCTTTAACTCAAAATAGAGTTTAGCTTTAATTGATAATTGACAGTTGTCTGCTTTTATGATTGTGCATGTTTTATTTATGAATTAATTTAATAATAAAGTGATTTATTTCCAACTTAACTGATTTTTGAAATAAAATAATTAATTTATGGGTTAATTAACTATTTTATCAAACTTTTATTAAAAATTATATTATTAAATAATGACAACATGCTTTAATTAATTAAATAAGAATTTAATCAATTAAAGATAGGAATTTTGATTTATTGTCAAAATTAAATAATACAATTAATAATAGATAGAATTAAATTTAATTACACAATTAAGTGGCAAGATATTAAATCTAATTAATTAAATATGAAAATATTCAATTAATCAAACTTTAGGATAAATGTGATTTATTGCCAAATAATTATAAAATTAAAGATAATTAAGATGATTAGGAATATTACTAGGAATATTCTCCGATGCAGAATTTAAGATAATCAATTATGATTCGATGATGTTTAGATGTGCCTTAGATTAGGACTTTGATGTCGATTTCGTTCGAATTGAAGATGTAGGAGATTAATGAACTTATAGCCCATTTTTGGGGTACTACACTATCCTCTTTCTTGAGACTATTGAAAGGGTAGGTTGTATCAGATGGAATGGTTACCTCTACTCCATTGTGGGGAAACTTTATGCATTGATGATATGTTGAAGGTATCACCTCCATTGTATGTATGCATGATCTTTGAAGAAGAATATTGTAGGTAAGTGGTAGGTCTAAAACTTGACATATCATATCTCTTTCCACTGGTCCCACTCTGACGAGTAAGAAAACCAATCCTTTGGAGGATCTTTCTTCTTCATTGTAGGCTTTGATGGTTATCTTTCTTCTTGGATCAATTTCATGTTTAGAGAACCCAAATTTCTTTTCCATATTATATGTACATATATTTAAACTAGTGCCTCCATCTATCAATACATGCTTTACTCAGTGTTTATGAATCAATACCTCTAGATGTAGTGGTTGATTATGTGGATGGTTCAAAGACTTATCATCTTCCTTAGAGAAAGAAAAACAACGTGGGGAATTTAGATGAGCAACCATTGTTTAGAATATGTATACATCTAAATCCTTAGGTACATTAGTAGTAAGTAGGGATTTATCAAGAATCTCTTGATGGATTGAAGAGATTTTTAATAGTTCCAAAATGGAAATTTGGGTAGGTGTGCATTACAATTGATCTACTAGATTGAACTTTTAAGGAAATGTCAACTGTTTAGGAACCGTTGTTATAATGGGTTGGTTTGATGGAGAAGCTCCTTTAAGGGTGAGCTTAGCTTGAGTCCCTATCACAAAATTGGAAGATTTTGCCTTATCTTGTACCCCCTTAAGAGTAATCACATTGATGGATTGTTTGGAAGGTTCCAGCATATGAATCACATTATCATTATCAATGTAGGTGTAATTAATTTTATTGCTTTTAGAAGATTCACCTTTTTCATAATTAGGCAGTGGGGTTTGAAATGCTTTGTGATTGTTATTTGTATGATGCCCATCTTCTTTAACCTTTCATTCTTCAATTAGGTCCTAAATGACATGTCTTAGTTTCATCCAGGTATTGGTTTTGTGTCCTTTATTGTGATGGAAATCACAATATTCATTATTGTTCCACCATCTCGACTTCACTTCTAGTTCCCATGGCTTCGAATTTGAGATTGTAAAATTCTTATTATCCAAAAGTGACTTCAAGGCCACCTCAAGTGTATCTCCCAAAGGTGTAAATGTTCACTTAGGTCTTGGTAACCAAGGCTCATTCTAATTATTGGATTTATTAAAAGTTTTAGGAGCCGTTGGTGTCACCGTCGTATTGGAGCTCTTACTAGCTTGTAGACTTGTAGAAAGATTAAACACCTCAAGTTTTGGTCTTGTGTTAGGTGTATCCACAACTCCATCATTGACCACATTCTTATTTTTGTTCCTGTATTTGTACTTATCCTTATTGTTGTTGGAATAGTACTTGTCCTTATTTTCCTTGTAGATAGTGATTTTTCCCTTCTTAATCAAGACTTCTTCGAATCTTGATTACACTATCTATCATCTTGTCAAAATTTTTTGGAACTTGAAGTTGTATGGAAAAATTCATTTCATGCACCAAATTGTTAATGAAGATGTCCATCTTCTCACTCTCAAGATTTTTTAATGAGTATCTTGCGAAGATCTTTCTACATCGTTGTAGAAATGCTAGGAATGGTTCTATACTTTGCGGAGGTCTAACATGGTCACTGTGGGTTGTATATTGTATGAGTACTGCTATATAAACTTCTCAACTAGTTCTTCAAACATCTTAATGCCTGTAGGTAGTTTATAAAACCACTCCATTGCTTGTCCACCTAAGATTCTTGGAAACAACCTCATTAAGTAGGTTTATTCATGCATAAATTCCATGCTCAATGTGCAAAACTCCCTTACATGGTCCTGAGGATCCGAGTTGCCAACATATTTTTTGTGTTTAGGAATTATGACATGTTGTGGAAATGGTATCATTCTCACATCCTTATCAAAAGGGAAAGGGAAAATATGTTCCAATGAATATTGTTTTGCTGGTTTATCCTTTTATTTCTTCAAATATTATATTTCGGCTTGCATAGAAAGTAACTGTCGTGTTAGTATAGATATAGGAGTGAGATCCTCTTTTTGATTAAGTTGGTTGACATCATTGTCCTTAGGAAACCTCATGCCTTGAGATGCTAGCTCCAAAAAGTATTTTTCCTTATTTTCTTCCAATGTTCTTTCGAGTAAATTTTGGAATCTTTTACTCTTTTGGCATCTTTGGTAATCTTGTTTTGTGGGATCTCTGTCACTATCAGAATCATAGTGATATCTTTGATTCTCTTCTTCCCTTTGATTAGCTTGTTCTTCTTGGTCATTTTGATCATTGTTTATTTCTTCCCAAGTGTAATCATTTTGATTCAACATGCTGGTAGTACCAAGAGTCACGATATGGGTAGTGTTAGGGGTAGCGCCCAATAAAGGATTTAACCTTGACGTTTCTCCTTGTTCAAAAGTTAACAATTGAATTTCATCTAAAAATGGATTTTGTTTTAGATGATAAGACTTATGCCTTGTGTTAACCATGAAATATTGATAAGGTAATTGTTTGAGTGTCCTGATGTGTCAAAGGGTCTAAAATTTTTCCAAGTGTGTCCATCTAAGGTTGCAAGTGTGGGTTTGAAAATATGATAGGATCTAGCATCAAAGGGTGAGAATGCCCTGTTCATGAGTTGGGAACCAAGTTTAAAGGAGTTTTGGTGTTTTAAAAAGCTCCAGAGCCTAAGGGTTAGAATACCCTATTCGTGAGATGGGAATTGGTTGGATTTGATATAGATTGGACTACAAAACTTAACGATTGTGAATTAAGACCAAACAAGTAGGTGAGGTACACTCAAGAATTGACCATCTTAGACTTACATATTTACTAGTTCTGATGATAGAAACTGACAAAAGACTCAAAAGGGTACTAAAAAATCCAAAAATCTAGGTTTTGGCATGTGCAGAAGTGCTCTCTATCCTAGATGCGATCCTCTATATGCGATATGTCAGGATGATAACCATATGTGATCTAGGAAACCCCAGATATGGCTCCTAATACAAATGCGACTCAAGATATACCATATGCAAGCCTATATTTACTGGATGTGACTTAGGTTACCAAATGCGATCTTCTGATAGTTTTTTCAAGGAAAAGTTTGTCAATTTTATCAAAAAAATTTGGATTTTTCTACTTGATTCCATGGAACCCAAGTATTTGAAAAGATATATGATTATTCATTCAAGGTTCTTATCTTTGATTTTAATTCAAACACATCATGATCGAAGGGTTATTTTTAGACCACAAACACACCTACTAATGCAGGAGCATCTTGGGTTTATGGAAATCTTGGATCAACCAAAAATGTGTTGGAGTTTATTTGGATACTCGGTAGCTTGTTCAATTTTCTCGGTAAATAATTTTGAGTTCTCAGTGAAGTGTTCCTGTCGATCATTGGAAATCTCAGTTACCACTTTGTTGTCCTTTATTGAGTTGGTTCGGTGCGTTCGGTGTTGCTCGGTTCACGAGTTCACTGACTAGTGGAATTTAATTGTTTGATGTTGGCTGACATGTTCAGTTAATTTTGGTCATGATATTAATGTTGGGATCTCTCATTGGGAAATGTGTAGACCTAAATCTGGGTCATTTCTTTGTCCAATTCTAGATTTCAAGGATCTTTAGAGATGACCTATTTGGTGGCCTCTTGTATAAATAAGTAGAGATGTTCTAGGACTAGGGAGGAGGAAATTAAGTTAGAAAGAAGATAGAATATGGATTTTTTGGATCCTCTCATGTATGAGGGTTGTTTTGTAATTAAATTTAATTGTATTGGCCATAACCGGAATGCATTACAACCTGACATGTATGCAGTTTGATGAATACATAAAGTTATTTGAATTCCTTCTCTCTTTCTATTTGTTTTTGCTTTCGAGTTGTTATTCTGCAAGTAGGATTGGTATTTGGGAGTGCCCTGGGTCCTGGTATCAACCCTGTCTTGCATTAGGTGGTATCAAAGATAATGTTAGATCTGGAGGTTCCTTCTTGTAACACCTAGTTGGTAATATTGTTGTGGGGTGGAAAATTGCAATCAAAGCTACAATTGAAGAGGGTTTCAAGATGGTTTGAGGGATGCAAGATGCAGATCTAGGCTTAGCTGATATGCTAAAAAAAATTGCTGCTAGATTAGAAGCTGTTGAGACAACCCAACACCGAGGAAGACATCTTGGTGATGTTAGTGATAATGAAGAAGAAAAAATATAGGAAGAAGCTGCATCAACACCTATGATGGATCATTGGTGAGCTTGGTTACTACTTTTTTATTCTTTACCGAGTTGGTTTGGTAGTGTTCTTTACTGAGTTGGTTCGGTGCGTTTGTGTTGCTCGGTTCCTGAGTTCACCGACTAGTGGAATTTAATTGTTTGATGTTGGCCAACATGTGTAGTTAATTTTGGTCATGATATTAATGTTGGGATCACTCATTCAGAAACTTGTAGACCTTAATCTGAGTCATTGCTTTCTCTAATGCTGGATTTCAAGGATCTTTATAGATGACCTGTTCGATGCCCCCTTGTATAAATAAGTAGAGATGTTATAGGATTAGGGAAGAGGTAATTATGTTAGAAAGAAGATAGAATCTAGAGTTTTTGGATCCTCACATGTATGGGGACTATTCTGTAATCAAATTTAATTGTATAGGCCATAACCGGGAAGGCCTTATAGCTTGACATGTATGAAGTTTGATGAATAAATAAAGTTATCTGTATTCCTTCTCTCCTTCTCTTTGTTGTTTCTTTAAATTTGTTAATCTGTAAGTAGGATTGGTATTTGGGAGTTCCCTACATCTTGGTATCAACCCTATCTTGCATCACCTAGTTTCCCTATAAACCTAGCATAGATTGGAAATGATTGTCCATTATCTTAGGAAAAAACTCAAAGACTCCTCAGAATATGACAGTCGAACAACACGCAATGGATGTTGGAGGCCATATTAGCCGAGTAGTAATGTATAGGAGGGCTCGATATGATGAACATCTTGGGGCAATTACTAGTTGCCTTGCACAAGCATTACCAACCTTTCGGGGCTAATCTGATTGGTTTCTAGCATAGAGGATTTAGCGAGGAAATCAATTCATAATCATCTCCCATAGTCCCACAAGTGAGATTGAGGCCTATAACCCTACGAGTACTCAAATTTGTGTAGCCTCGTAAGTAAGATTTAAGATGCTCCACTCTACACAAGATCCAAGCATGTCCAAGGAATGATAAAGTCATGATTCCAAGGAAAAAATTGACTAAGTGTTCCAAGATTCTCATCTCAAGGAAGCATCTTTATTATAGTGAGGTGGAAGGGTTGGCTTCTACCCGTCCTCACTTGGGTTGTTCCTAGGAGATTTTTAACTCAACTGGCAGGCCCTCTAGAGATTATAACAATACAAAATAATATCCAATCCATGCCATTTTCTCCTATCAAACAAATCATGCAAATGTATGGTGAATTTAGTCCAATTTGACCCCAAATCCCAATCTAACTTTTGAGTTTTTGATTTTACCGAAGGAAAAAGAGCATAATCCTTTGATTAGATTGAGAAGTGACCTCAAATTGTAAATAGATTCCTATTAAAATAAGAAACAAGAAGCAATATTATTTGGTTGATTCCATAAGGCAACCTAAAAAACCATACATTAGTAGTCTTAGTTGTTATTTCTCTATCAATTTGACCTACAAACCATAGTTAAGCTAGAAAATCAATCAACATCATCAAATTCACCCATTAGCTATTAGGAATCTCAAATTTGAAAGAAAAATCCCTAAATGCGATCCTATTTTCAAACCAAATGCAATCAATAACCATATGCTATCCAAAGTTAACCAAATGTGATCAATAGTACTAAATGTGATGCAAAGTTAACCAAATACGACCCGAGAAAGATCAGATGCAACCCTATTTTAACCTATTGCAATCCTTCTTCCTGAGTGCAATCCAAAGTTCCTAATGTGATCTTGGTTTTGCAAACAACGACAAAATTTAATTAAAAACCTAGAAATCTAGGGCTCAACTCCACTGTTGGTGCCAAAAATGTATGTGTGAATTTTTTTGTTAGAAAGTAAAGATCCCTTAGTATAACTGAGAGGGGGGGGGGGGGGGGGGGGTGAATCAGTTATAGTAATTAAACAACTTTCTGCCTAACTATGGATATCAATTACTATCTTTAAACATGCATATAGTAAAGTACTAAAAAGAAAAATCAAGCTTAGCATAATGAAACACATAACACCATATTTTGTTAACTAGGGAAACCTTGGCCAAGAGAAAACCTCGGTGGGGATGGTACCCAAAAAATGTTCCACTAATCAATAAGTATCTTGTGAAAGATATTGACCCTGTGAGGAGTCTATTACATCCATTTAGAGTATCATTCCTTATGAGAGGAATAGGCCCTGTTAAAAGCCTTTGACCCTATAAGGAGTCAATTATACAATACAAAAATGGATCTTACTATATCTACAAAGTTCTCACTACACATATAGTATATATACAACTTTGCAATACAAAAATTTGACTGCTCTTGATATCTTCAATATTTGATCAGTCCTTGTAAGTGCTCGCATACAATCAAACATACAAATTTCCTTCTCTACTCTGATTATCAAAATTTCCTTCTCTACACATAACATATAAAGTGCACATATGTCAATCATATCATTACAATACAATTAGTCATATCACTTAAACAAAATTTCCTTCCTTTATACCTTTCTCTTTATCCAGTCGGATTTCAACTTTATCATACGTTAATAAAAATTTAATATCTCATTCAGCCATGTTAGGATGGACATCTAGGATGTCATCCCAAACTAATTCATAACTTTATTTAACAATCAAGAGTAACTTGTTAGCCAAAACTCGATATACTCTAACTTGCCCTGTTTATGTGATATACATGGTGACATAGAAAAAATTTGGAAATCATAACCAGAACATAGTATCTTCTTTAGTGTGACCATGAACATCATAAATGATGTCCATACAATTTTTAGTGAAGCTCTCTAAAGCCCAACTATCCATAGTAAACCTCACTTAATAGATCTTTGTGTCTTCTCACTGTAAACTGCCTTATACTTAGACAATTTCTGTATCCCTTATCCAGACTTCAACTATAAAATATTTATCCAAATTGTGTCTATATGTTTCCATAAATGATAACCCTATCATATCCCTTTAGCCAAATTGTCAACAATCTCACCCTTTGGCATTGATGACAACATGTGAAAAATTGGCTAAGTATGCATAGTTACAAAAATCTTCAAAATTTGGCCTGTGAAAACTTTATGTAAAAACTTTGTGGATCATCTATATTTTTACCATCTTATACATATTGAATCCCATTTTATATATATTCATCCTTATATAATTTTTTTGTGTACTTCTCCCCCTTTGACATCAATGACAAACATAGGAAAAAAAGAGTGTATATACATGTCAAAATTTTGTTTCATACCTTCATCTTTCAAGGATGTGAGATTTGTGGTGATGGATGAATGAATCCCATTAGTTGCATACAATCCACAAATGTGTTCTTCAAATTTGCAAATTTTGTTTCCCAAGATTTTTTCATTGTTAACCCTTTTCCAAGTGATCCACAGTCCATATGCTATCACTTCTGCTCCTATCAAATTTACAAATTAAAGTTTCCCAAAAGCTGTCCTTGCTACTATCAAGTCGTCAAGTTATTTCTGCAGTAGGTCAATCTTTGTAGATAATTGACCTCTAAATAGGCTAAATCTCTTTAATGACATGTCCTTTATTTGATGGAGAGTAGTTAAATCTTCATATGCTTGGTTCAACTTGTTTTCCTCATCAATTATTATTACCTCATTGTTCTTTATATGCTCAACAATATCAATTTTTTTTTTTTGCTGCAATGGTCTCTATTGTTCTGAGAATGTGTTTGTGTGCCTTTGCACATTTGATAAAAATGTCTTTTCCTTCTAAGATTTTTAATTTTATATCTTTTATGCATTTGTCTAGGTGCTCCAAGTCTTTATTGATGTTCTCATTTAGCTTATTGAATAATTGAGATTCATATTCCGTTTGTGCTATTGTTTTTGCTATTTCTTTTAGTGAAGAAAACTATGCATCAAAATCTTCAATAATTTTTTCTAATTTCTTCTCATTCTCATTCTCAACAAAATGAATATGATAAGGTAATGTTTTCTATAGCCTGTCAAGTGCTAGATTTATAAATTTTTCTCCAAGTTCTATTTTCCTTTTAGTTTCCTCAATTCCTTTTGAAAATGATAAAGCTGATAATTGCATATACTTTAATGGATATGTCATTCCTTTTAGTAGATCTAAAAGATCATCATGTGATGAATATGTATCTACCTTTTCTTTACCTTTATCTGATTGCACTGGAATGATTTTCTTTGCTTTCTCCATTTCTTCCTTCTTATGTTCTAAACTTTCCTCTTGTATCTCTGACTAGTCTTGTTCTATGGGAGGTGTGGTGGAGGGTGTTTGAGTCATCTTTGATTTTGACTGCTGCTATATCTCACTTTTCTAAGTATCTTCTTGCTCTTTATTCTACTCTTCCTTCTTCTCAAGTTCTCTAATCTACATATCCTCGCCCAAATTGTCAGCATCCTGTGCTTGGTCTAGAAATGGATCCTCTTTATCATCAATGGGGTCCAATGTAATCTCAACTCCTTCAATGATTAAATCTGGTTGCTTACTAGTACTTGGCTACTCATCCTTTACAAGTATTTGAATTGATTCTTTAGCCAACTTTTTCAATGCATCTTTGTCTATTTGTTCTGTGAACAGTCTCACAATAGGTAGTGATAATCATGCCATTGTCTCTCTTAGGATTGATAAATTCATACTAAAGATTACTTTTCCCCATCATGAAATGCATTTAGATTGTCAATCCAGGGACGCAGACTTGAAATGGGACGACATAGTTTGTGCACTAAGTTCCTCTAAGATTCATACTACAAATGCTGCAAGAAGATAAAATGCATGAAAGGAACCTATGTTATTGCTGCAGGAAAATAAACACCCTTGGCTACTTAATGAAATTACTACATAAAGCTTATGAAATGAATCTAGTCTGTCTGACAACTCAAAACATTCACTATATCTATCTTCTGCAAGTGCTGCAGGAACATCCACAGTAGTAATGCTACAGGAATAAGATAGTAACTCTACTTGAAAGAATGGAAAATGCAAGAAAAAAATCTACTCTAACTTAATCTAATCCACCTTCCAAGTGGGCCCCCTTGGTTGGCTTCTGCTAACTACTAACACATAAAGTAATTCAAAATCACTCTTCCATTAAATTCTTCTTAACTGGTTACATAACAATTGAACAACTCATGAAGAACAAAAAAGAGAAACTTCCACTATACTGAACACATCATTCTATATTTTCTCATCATTACCTAACTTAAGTCGATCAAATCCCTTTATAAAGAGGATTGATGCTTATTGAAAAACATAACAGAAAAGTCTGAGTAAACCTCACCAAATAAGGAGGCGGTAAAACAACCATGACATATTACAATTACTGCAAATAATAGAATAACAACTTCTGAGGAAATATAGCAAGACTTATTTCCTATATTCTTTGGAACAACAACTCCTTTCTAGGCATGGCATATCCTTCGGAACCGTGCTAGATTCTTTCACCATGACTGGTCTTCTAACGCTCCTTCTTTAATGTGGTTGCACCACTCTTCATATCACTCCTTATTTACCTAAAAGGTTAGTAACATTCAGTACACATATGCAAGTCAACATTTCAACCCATACTCAAATGTTAGAACACATCTTAAAATAACTATATGAAGTACTGCATTATATTTATAATAGTCAACAAAACATGTTATTGAAGCTACCCATAGGATTTATGGCTTTAGTTGTACTTAGCATAAGTTCACATAGGTATAAGTCATAAATGTTTTAGAAATTTCTATCAGAGCATAAAGAGTGTCAACAAAGTATGAAGATTATAACAAAATTGACTCTTTAGCCAACTTTTTCAATGCATTTTTTTCTATTTGTTCTGTCTCACCAGTGATTTCAATAAATTTTCCCAACATGAATAGATTCATTCTTTTTTTGCTTCTAAGGGAATTATCCATGATGAAAAGTACCTTTTTCAATTGATTTTCTAAAATATTTTGGCTAAGTTTCCTTACAACATCATTTCTTAACATTAAATCTTCTTCCTTTTCTCTATCCTTCCTTTATTCTAGTCTGTCATAAAGTTGTTTTGGTATGCTGCCTTAAATTTCTATGAGAGCTCTTTTGTATTCCAAAAGATATGTCAACACTATGATTTATAGAGCTATCTTCTGATTAAGATTATATCTATAAAATAATTTTAATTGATCTATATTACCATCTTTGAGTATTCTATTATTTAGTCTCCCAAGGCTAGGTTTCCAACCTTTCCTTGTCCTAGTAGAAGTTGTCTTCTATTCTGTGACATTTTCTTTCTTCTTAACTTCTTTGAATTGCTTAATTTCTTGTTTAGATTTCTCTTCCTCTTCTTATGAATCTTACTCATCTGAGTCCTTATCTTGAACCACCTTAGGCTTCTTTGATGTGGGTTTTGTGCCATAGCCTATTGTCTCTTAGGTCTTCTAGGAGAGGTAAAAACTAGTTCTATTTTCACTTTCACTTCTTTAGCTACAAGTGATATTCTTGTTGATCTCTTGTTGATTGGTGATGATATGGGCTTGGTTGTACATGAATTATCTCAATATCTGGTGTACTTTCTGTTGGTAATGGTATTGATGGTGTGGATAGTTGTGAAGGTCCTACTACTACAATAGGTTCAACATATAGTACTTTTAATCTTCCTTCACTCATTAACCTCATAGAATGTTTTTTGTGCTCCCATTCTTCTTTAGACATTCCTACATCCTTAGCTATATTATCCATGATTTTATCTACCTTCTTCTTTACTGTAGAATATTCTTCTTGTCCTTTAATTTAATTAAATATTTCTTCACAAGTCCCCCATCTAGGACTATCCTCATATTTCTCTAATTTTAGTAAGGTATCAATGCATTCTGTCAATAAATCATTAGATACTTCATACTCCAAAGGTTTAATAAAGAGAATTCTGGGTTCAAATGCTTCCAAATATGTCTTATAAATCTTTTCCATAATGCAAATATCATTCTTATATTTTTTGACTATAGAAGGTGAAACTCTAAATAAATGTTTCATCTGGTTTGTAGTGCCTCCCTCATTGCCTCCTTGCTCGAACATCCTAATGGTTTGGTTTTGAATATCACACTCGAAGGGTAAGGTCATGCTAGACCCATGTGAGGTTGAGTCCACCAGGAAGATTTTTTTTGGAGCATGTTTTTGATGTTCTGTGTGAACTTGGAGATGTAGGATGTGGTCTTGAATCGCATTCTGGTGACCCTTAGAGTTAGGGATGAGTCGGTCATTTGAATGCAATGATTGTATCCGCATTATGATTTGATGTCATCATGAGATGCACCTTGCCCAAATTTTCCTTATGTTTATTAGGGGTTTATCTTTGGGGTCGTGTCAGGTGTTTTAAGAGACTCTATCATTGTATTATCTTTCTGCATTATAGACTCAATAATTAGAAAGTTATGTTGTTACATTAAGGATTTGTGTCCTGATGGGTAGAGGTTTGACCACCGTTTGTGATGTACTCTTTTTCTTGTTTCTTATGCACTCCCAATTCTAGGATGCTCTATGTTTGAAATAGGATTAATTGAATTCAACTGACCTTTATCATAGTTCAATTGAGTGCATGTTTTGTGGAAATTGATTTGGAACAAGGAAACTAAAATAATAAAAGAAAAATGAAATTTATATATATTCTAATGTAGTCAAAGATTGTTTTCTAAAAGTATGTAATTTTCTAGAAGAAATGTAGTAAGATAGGTGTGTGGTGTTGAGAATTGAGTAGGTAGAATGTACCCCTTCTGAATATTGAAATGTTTTTATTGGATATGAATGCTTATGTAAATGATCATTTGAATCTATGCTATGTTGAGACATGTATTAATAGAGAAGTGATCATTAGGTCATGATGTTGAGTAAGAGATTTTGCATGGTATGCTTGGACATTATAGTAATGTGAGAAAAATGAATCAGTACAAATGTTGCTTGTAAATGGTTTAGGAAATATTTCTATGATTTGATTTTTAGGTCTTGATGTTACGGTAATTGATGAATTATCTAATTTAGAATATAATGCTTTAATTTTATGCTTATGCAAGAAAGGTCTATGTGAAATGATCTTGGTTAATATGTTAGGTTGATTGATATATCATTGTGATCTTGAATTGACTTGCTTTGAATTTAGGAAATGTATTATTGAAAATTATGTGATTATCTTGTGATTAAGCATGGATACATTTGGATTGTATGATGTTTTGAGTGTGAATAATTATGATGTATTTTATATGTATATATCATTTGATTTTTCACGAGCTATTGATATTTTATCTAATGTGCAAGAAATTGACCATGGATTAAATAAGGGGAAATTAAAGATGGATGCATGTGAAAATATTGTTAAGGCAAGGTTATCTCCAAGGGGAGGAATAACCTCGTTGTGATGTATAATATTGTAAAGTAATGCTGGATTGTATTAGTTAATTGTGTTTATTTTTATTTTTAAATTAATGTCTACTTGGCATGCCATGTGTGTAGTGATGTGTTGTACCCTTTTTGTGGTGTCAATTGACATATGTG
>BSBK01005828.1:780000-845000 GCA_027943335.1 Chamaecyparis obtusa
CCCTTTTAATATCTTTATGCTAAACCTAGTTAGGGTTTCCTTTGACTAATGTAGTCTGACGAATAAGGGATGTTGGCAAGCCAACACATGCCATGATTCCCCTTGTGAGTTGATATGTGTTGGTTGTTGCATCTCATTTTCGAGTTGAGTGTTCCTTAGTGTGTAACCTAGTTGATATTTTGTGCTTTAAAAAAATTTGCTGTGTGTGTTTTGCCCTAATTTTTGGGCACGCCATGGTTTTGGAATGCTTTCATCATTGTGGTGATGTCACTTTCAATTATTTCCTTAGGTTTCTTTCTGTAATAGTTACTGACTTTCTCCATTGTACATCTATTTGAATTCCATTTAGATGTAGGCATTGTGGGAAAAGTTTTGGTAAGCTGTAAAAGTAAGTATACAAGGTATGATCCAAGTCTAAATGGTGTATACCTATCTTGTTTGATTCTCCTAACATTATCAACCAATTGATTTCTGAATATTTCACAAAGATTTACATTTACTTTATCAATTTCCATCTTATAAGCTACATGAACAAAAGCGTGTAGAAATAGAATTAGGTCTGGAGGTATAAACCATCTTATATCCTAAGATCTTGCTGAACAATCTCACATCAATTTGTTTTATGGTGTGATCTTTCATGCCTCTTCCATCATAATATGTTTATGTGTTCTTTTCCACAAGCTTCTTAACTTGTTTTTCTGATACATGACTGATTCCAGTCATGCTTAGGCCAGTTAGGTTGTGAATGATTTCATCTATCAACTCTATAGGTTGGTATCCAGTCCAAATTTTATCATTGTGGAATCTTCTTATTATTATCCTTATCCATTCCTCATTGTCAAAATAAACATGGAAAATTTTCTTCATTAGGTCAATCTTCCCTAAATGTTCAAAGCCTTGTTTGTATGTTCCATCATGCAGGTTGTAAACTTTGTCCATATCTTCATAAATTTGATTGTAGCCTATTGATTGAATCTTGCAATGTATGTATGTCCATGTATTCTCTACATATAATACATTGCTAAGGATTTCTTAAAATTCTCCCCCTGGATCATCCAAATATGGAGTGATGGCTCTCTTCTTGAAATTGTGTCTAGGTTCATTCCTAATATCTCCAACTACTTGATTTTCCATTTTAACAATTGAATATCCAAGGTAAGTAACTAGGTTAAGCTCACAAGAGTAATAAATAACTTTCTCTGCTCGTGCTAGGGTTTCATGATAATATGCTCAATATTGCTTCAACCAAACTCAGAGTCTTTAAGTCCTTTGTGATTTCAATATCTCTAAGTGAAAATGGTGAATAAATCCATCGATCAACATCCTTATATTTACCAAACATTCAGATATGCATTAATTGATCAAATAAAATCTGTTTCCTTAAGCTAGTGGCCTTCCATTCTTTGGCATGGTCACATATGTGAATATAATTTTCTGTGCAGTTCACTGTAGCTTCCTTTAGTCTATTCCAAGGTGTTCCCAACTACGTGGAACTCCATTCAACTAATCAGGGGTTTAGTGATATTATGATATGGTTACCCCTATAAGGTATAGTATCTTTCAATTCAAGGTGCATTTCTCATCAGAATCTGATGATATTTTCTTTTCTTCATGAGAGTCTTCTTTCTTGTTATCCTCTAATATATCCTTCTACTTTTTAGGCCAAATCTGTAAACTTGTAGGTAACTTTTATTTTGTAAAGGTCTTCTCAAGGTCATCCACTTGATTTATGTTTACCCTTTTATCATTCCTTTCATTGTTGTTCATGTTTCTTCTAGGATCTGGTGATATTTTATTTTGTTGTCTTCTATTTCCATTGAATCTGCAAAATCTTGCTGTATGTCCCAACTTATTGCAAAAATAACATGTCAAAGTACCTTTTCCTTGTCTATCTCCAAATTGGTTTATCTCAAGTCTGCATTCTCTAGAAATGTGTCCAAAATTATTTCATTTGTAACATGTAATATGTCTTTTACTTTCTTCCATTGGTCTTCTTCCTTTCATGTACTCTACTATCATATCTAGGTTTCCTACATTCTCTAGCTCTATGTCCAAAATTAGAATAATTATAACAATAACTAGAAAAGGGTTTAGAAAACTTACTTGTGCAGTCCTTCTTCATATGTCCAACTTCATTGCACATAAAACACTTTCCATTAAATTTCCTTCTAGGTGGTTTGATATGATTTTGTGCTTGTTTTACCAGATCTAGTGTTTTAATAGGTTCTTCAATCAAAATAGGTTCATTCTTTATTAGATCTAGTTTTTGCTTGTCTTTAAGATATTTTTCATATTCCTTCGATAATTCTCCTTCATTGTAACCAATTCCTATCTTATCAACTTTAGGTCTTTGTGCCATGATCTATTCATCAATATTTTTTGCACTTGAGTGTAACTTCTCACTATGTTTCTTTTCTTGTGTAAGTTATCCTTTGATGATACAATTGTACTTATCAAGTTCTGAAAACTTTAATGTAGAATCTTCAAGTTTAGATGTCAATTTCGTAAGCTGTACTTTTAGATCTGTACTCTCAAATCTTAAGTCTATATCTATTTTTAGTTCTTTAGGTGTCTTGCTTGTCTTTTGAGTAATAATATCAAGTTCATGTCTTAAGACTTCATTTTCTTCCTCAGCTGACTTACAAATTGATTTGATCATGTAACTCTTTCTTCTTCTAACTTGAGTGTTCAAGATGATCTTTTAACTTTTGAATGTAATCTTGTGCATCTCTCAACTTGTTCTTTAATCTATCTTTTTCTTGATTCTCTTGATCTAATTGTTCAAGAGTTTCTTCAAAGTTTTTGTGAATATATCCTGAATCCATAGTGATCTCCTTCAAGCTACTAGGATTATCCCTCAAGGAACTAATGCTCTGATACCAATTGTTAGAAAGTATAGATCCCTTAGTATAACTGAGAGGGGGGGGGGTGAATCAGTTATAGTGATTAATCAACTTTCTGCCCAACTATGGATGTCAATTACTATCTTTAAACATGCATATAGTAAAGTACTGGAAAGTAAAATCAAGCTTAGCATAATGAAACACATAACACCATATTTTTTTAACTAGGCAAACCCTGGCCAAGGGAAAACCCCAGTGGGGATGGTACCCACAAAATGATCCACTAATCAAAAAGTATCTTGTGAAAGATATTAACCTTATGAGGAGTCTATCATCCGTATAGCATATCTGTCCTTGTGAGAGGAATTGGCCCTATTAAAATCCTTTGACCCTATGAGGAGTCAATTATACAATACAAAAATGGATCTTACTATTTCTACAAAGTTCTCACTGCACATACAATACATAAATAGCTTTGTAATACAAAACTTTGACTACTACTAATATCTTCAATATCTGATCAGTCCTTGTAAGTGCTCACATAGAATCAAACGTACAATTGTCCTTCTCTATTCTGATTATCAAAATCACATCTACACATAACATATAAAGTGTGCACATGTTAATCATACCATTACAATACAATTGGCCATATCGCTTAAAGAAAAGTGCCTTCCTTTATACCTTTCTCTTTATCCAGTCGACTTTCAACTTTATCATACATTACAAAAATTTTAATATCTCATTTTTCTTCTCTAGGATAGAAATATAGGATTTCATCCCAAAATAATTCATAACTTTATTTCACAATCAAGAGTAACTTGTTAGCTAAAACTCGATATACTCTAACTTTCCCTATTTCTGTGATATACATGTTGACTTAGAAAAACTTCAGAAATCATAACCAAAACATAGTATCTTCTTTAGCATGATCATACACATCATAAATGATGTCCATAAAATCTATACTGAAGCTCGCTAAAGTCCAACTATCCAAAGGAAACCTCGCTGAATAGATCTTTGTGTCTGCTCGTAGTAAATTACTTTATACTTAGACAATTTCTAAGTATCCCTTATCCAGACTTTAGCTATAACACATCTATCCAAATTGTGTCCATATATTTCCATAAATGACAACCCTGTCATATCCCTTTATTCAAATTTCTAACATTTTGTACCTATTATCCTGCAACACAACACTTCAATAACACATTAGATTGTTACTTTCTCAAGCAAATACAAAATCAATGAAACTAGAAAATTCATCCTATGTCTCTCTAACTAGCAAGAGTATATCTAAAGCCTATTTTAATCTCAGATTTAGACTTAAAATAGTGACATTACACTACTAGAATGAGATATTAAATGCAATTGAGATAAGAAGTGAGAAATCAAATTAAACTATGAAGATCTATTAATTCATTACCAATTTAAGCTATTGAATTGAAATGTGAGTTAACAATTAAGCTATGAAATCAAAATGATAGGATGTAAGTATGAATGCAATTAACAAGGTGATTTGTGAGTTTTGAAATTCTTCTTTTATAGAAACCTTAGTGAATCCGACTGTTGAGATGCAATTTGAGAGGAGTGGTTGAGATTCATCTTCCTTTGATCCATGTGATTAACCTCTCATTGGCTGATTTTTTCCTTGTTGTTCTTGAGAGGTGACATGTATTTTAAGTCTTTTAATTAATTACTTTATCCATATATTTAAGTGGGATTTCTTTAATTAATTAGGCCTAGAATTAATTAATATAATTTTTGATCAATTGATAATGTTTAAATGCTTGGTTTGAGAATTTTATTCATTTTATTGAATTATGCTAATAATCAATTAATCAGATTAAAATTAGGAGATTTTTCTAAATTAGGGTAAATAGGGTCTTTGGTTCTATTAGATCAATTTAGGGTGATTACAATAGGGAGTATTACTACAGGGGGAGTAATTGGAAAATGGAGATATAAATAGTTATATCGAGAATTGTATACATGGTCAAAATTTTGATGACTTTGAAGTTTTTAACAAATATTCTAAACTAATGCCAAAGGGGGAGATTGATACTCCTATAGAGTTATTTTGTTGTCATTAGTTTTGATAAGGTCATACTGATTGTCAAAGTCATTCGGTAAAGAAGGATAGTCAAGTCGATAAAGGAAAAGATGATTTCGGTAAAAGGAATAAGGAACAAACACCGAACAAGGAAAGGAAAGCATCAAGCACCAAATAATTATCAATTTACAATAGCTACCAAGCTAAGAACATACATGTTACCAAGAAAAATAAAATGTGTTACCGACCAACACAGGATGACATAAGAAGAATCTACAGATACATTGAATCTGGATACTGAGCATAAAATGTTTTACAGATCTTGAGGAGATTATTTGGTAATACATTTGAGATTTAAACATGATGATTTTGAATGATTGCAAGGTAAGATCCACCAATGAAAATTAAATGTAATATATGCATGGGATATGTAACCATTGGTAGCATCACTTAAGGAGAAGAATCTAGAACATTTCTACTGCTTCTAGATCGAGTATAAATGGATCAAAGTATGAAGGCCAAGGTATGCGAGAGAGAGAGAAGGTAATGATCATTCAAAGATTAGTGTGAAGGTGATGAGTAGAGAAGCCACCAAGTAACAGAGCAGTTAGACCAAAGTTGTGAATGTGATTCAAAGTTGAAGTTATCGAGTACAAAAGTAGAATTGTGAGTGAAATATAGTATGAGGTAAATTTATATTGAGCATACTGAGTTTGATAAGAATATGTTGATGCAAGCATTATAGATAGTTTTGTTACTAATTATTATGTAATTATAATTGTAAAAAATCTTAACCGAGTAGATCCTAATAGGTCTTAAATTGTAAATCCTTTAACAGGGTACATCTCTTAGATTAGAGTTGTAAAATCCTTTAGCAAGGTAGACTTAATATGTATTTATACTCTTAACAGGCTAATCTATCAGAAATAGCTAAACTTTGTAGCTCTAACTGAGAATTTTTTTTACTGCAGTAGTGAAGTATTGTGGGTGCCATCCCCACTACAGTTTTTTCCTCTTACCAAGAATTTCTGCTAGACCAAAAATCATGGTGTTATGAGCTCTGTTCTATGATTTTGATTTATATGTTTTATGTTTGTAGACATGGAAAATTGGCAAAGGCTTAATTCAATCAAAAGGTGCAATCAAATCATCAAAATAGTACTAAAAATCAATAAATGGAACAAAGGAAATTTAAATCAAAGGAAAATTCAATTAGATGATTAAATGATTAAATAAAGCTTGAAAAGGGGAAAAACACTAAGAAATTGATTAAATTCAATTAATGACATAGTTGTTAAAATGAAAAATCAAAATGAACCTCTTACCCTTCATGGCTAAATTTAATTACTTTAATTAATTAATAAATCATAATTTCCCTCAACAAAGCAAAAAAAAGGAGACAAAATGGACACAAATCACTCACTTTTGTTGAAATGGTCCAGCCTTTTGAAACCATTTAAATGTTTGTCCCCCAATTTAGGGACAAAGCAAAGCCAATTGACCTTACCCAAGCATAACCATGGTTATCTCACTCTACCCCCTACCCTTGGGAAAATCCTATAAATAGAAGGCATTTTGAGGCATTAATCATCCACTCCATATCTTTGAATTGCAGCAAAGCTCTTGCAATTTGCATCCACACCACTCACTTAGCATTTTCATTGATAATTAGCTTCAATTGTTGATCATTTTAGAGATTTCTTATCAAATAGAGCTAGAATTTGATAATTAAATTTAGTTTGCATATCATTCTTAGTTCAATTCTCATAATTAGAGTGTCACTAGTGAGGATTTGCAGCTGAGAGCCTCACTTACTACTTCAATTTAGAGAACCATGAGATATTGATAGATTAATTATGCATTTGTTAGATTATTTTGCTCTAATTCTTGTTGTTCTTAGTTAATCTTGTAATTTCATGAAGGTGTAAATCACTCACACACAAATGACACCCATCGTGGGGCCCTAGGCCTCAAATTCATCATAATTTCCACGTTATTTGCAAAATTTAGGCTAGAATTGCATGATTTTGCTCACTGTTTGCAGGTTACAGGAAAGAAATCACGCCTGCCGGTAAAGAAATCATGCCTAAAGCAAAGAGATGTCACTCGCAGAAATTAAAATGTCGCCTGGAGTCTGAATGATCACGCTTTTCAACCTACAGAATCACGCTTCTGGCGAAAGAAATCACGCCTACAGAAATCAAATTCTTGCGTCACGGACAAGCAGCTGATGCCTTTGGTCATTTAGATGTCGCCTAGACAGAATTAAAAGCCGCGGTCGAGGAATAAGTTTATGCCTGGTGTAAAGGGAGTTTCCTGCCTTGCTCCTTTAATTTCTCGCTTTGACTATTTTAAATGTCACCTTTGATTAATAAAATGTCACTTATTTGAATTAATTTGTCGCTTGCAATAAATAGTTCACGCGTTATTTTAATTTGATATCGCACTTGACTACTTTAATCTCGCTTGAGCCCCTTTTGGTGACGCTCGCGATTAAAGTAATTACGTCTTTATTAAATTAGATGTCACTTTTAGCATGGACAATGTCGCCTAGTTTAGCATTTATATTGTATCAGAGTAATTGTTGTTGTCGCATGTATTAAAAATTTCACGCGTGTGCAAAATTTGATATCGCACTTGTCTATTTTAATCTCGCTTGAGCCCCTTTTGGTGACGCTCGCGGTTAAAGTAGTCACGTTTTTATTAAATTTTATCTCGCCTGTAGTCTGGATGATGTCGCCTGACTGTATTTTCTCTATTTTGTCAAAATAAGGACTGTATGCTAACTTCACTGTCATTTTTTTTGTCGTAGGAGCATGGTCTGTCATAAGAAAGTGCAAAAACCAGAGAGAAGGCACAACTTAGAGGAGAAATTGATCTCTAAAAGGATAAGGAAAGAAAACCGGGTACATTCTACCTTTGTTCTCAACAATGATTTAGAGAAAGAAGTAGAATTATATGCTAAATACATTGCTGTTGTAGATGCTTACAAACGAAAATATACCTCATTATATTGGGAGTTTAGTCCTTAAGTTTGTAAGAATTTTGCAAATATTTTGGTAAAAAGAATCAAAAGCATAATCAATTATATCATTTTAAGCTTTGATTTTGGTTTCCCCTCACTTTGTTTGTATTGTGTTGACTAACTTGTTGGTGGAGGGAACGTTTTGCTAAGGTAAGAGAAAGATTTGGAGAGAAAATGAAAAATCTACTACTTAAAAATGCGCCTAGCCTTTGCTAGCATCGTTTGAGGTATTTTTCTCATCAAGCTTGCACTTCCCTTAAATTGTGGCATTTTCAAAGTTCAAAACATAGTTTAATCATAAAAGGAAAAGAACAAACATTTCAATTCTAAGAACCCCTTTGTCACGGGGTTGAAAAAGAACCAAATTGATTGTGAGTGTTTGGGATAAGGGAAAAGCAATAGGGATATGCTCTTCACTCTTTGAGTGAATCAAATTCCAAAACTTGCTCTACCAAATCCACTTTTCATGCTTTCAAATGAACATGTTTAAAACTTAGTGGGCTCGCCTCCCGAGATTGCCTTAGAAGGGCCGGTGAGAGGGACAGCCCAAAGTGGGATACACTTGCCTTTGCCGTGAGAATCCGACCCACTATAAAATGAAACGTGGGTATCCTTAATGGGGTACACGACAAAAAAGATTTTAGCTCTTTCGAACTTCCTCTAGTAGTCCTAACGGATTGCGCAAAATCATGCTTTTGTGCGTGTGGGAAGCCCCTTAACATAGTTGGGGGATGAAAAGCTAAGATCTCTTTTGAACGGAAAACTTACTACATAACGGTAAAATAGCAAAACTACCTATTAGAGCCATGTTTACGAACCAATTATGTGCTAGGTAGATTGTGTGGAAGCTATTCTTGTGTTTAAACCTGTGAAAACGTTCAAAAATATACACATTAGAGCATTCTAGGGATATGGTACCCAATTGATGTGTGTGTTGAGATTGTTTTTATTTTCAAACAAGATATTCCAAAGTTATTGATCAAAACACCATTAAAATTTTTAACCATTTAAAATTGATCAAAAACTTTTACCTTATTCCAAAAACAACTTATCAAGAGAAGAAAGTCAACATACCCTTAAAGTTTGTTCATGCCTATTATTACAAGGTCACTCTCTATAAGGAAAGCATTACAAACAGATGGGACCTACAATGGAGAAGAGCTCCCATTTCCAAAGAACACTTTCATTACTTCACGAGTGACTGAAAAACCCGCTAAGACAAAGGGCATTAACAAGATGTTTAGCGGTACCCTAGGAAATATCGATCCCAACAACCAAGGGAACAATATGAATGGGGGTATAGATCCTCACAATAACCAAGGGAACAACATGAATGGGGGTATAGATCCTAACAACAATCAAGGGAACAACATGAATGGGGGTATGGATCTTAACAACAATCAAGGAAATTCTAATAATGGAGGAAGAGATCCTAATTCTCAAGAGGCAAATTCACAAGGCAACAACTTATTTCCTCCTCATAATAAAAACTTACCCCCAACTGCAGAAGAAGCCACGATTGAAAGAGCATTAGAGGAAAGACAATGTCCTTATTTCATAGAACTAATGAAAAAGACCATGCTTATGGATAAAGAAAAACACTTCATGGACTTAATACAAACGGGGGTAAAGCTACCTAAAGATTTTGACATAGAGAAATTAAAGCCCAAGGAAATAGAAGACCCTATGGAAGCAATAAGGGAACAATTCAAGGCATTACAAATGGAAATTGACAGTTTGAAACAAAATGGGGCTCCTAAGCCTTTCTCTATTGAAACATTATGTCATTTTCCATTCGATAAGAGTTTGGTCATGGTGCCTTTTCCCATTAATGTAACATTTCCTAAATATGAGAGGTATGAAGGAACATCTGACCCACATGATCATCTTTGGGGGTTTTGTGCATTGAGTCTTGAATTCATGCATGAATCAACCTATTTAATGAGACTATTCCCAAGAAGCTTGGGAGGAACGGCCATGGATTGGTTTTCAAAACTACCATCCGGCATAAAATCCTTTGAAGAGTTAGCTTCTAAATTTGTGACTCATTACTCTTATAACATCAAACATGAGGTCACAATGATAATGTTATGTAACATGAAGCAACAAGATGGAGAAGCCTTTCTCACATTCTTGCAAAGATGGAGGATTGCATTTGCTAGATATCCAAGAAGTGTACCGGAGAAAGAAAAAATGGATATCTTTATTAACGGTTTAAGAAGCGAGCTGAATTATAGACTAAGGATGCAATGTCCTAAAACCTTTCAAGATTTGATTGATAACGGAATTACAACGGAAGAAGTGTTGATTAAGAGTGGAGAGTTGAAATTGTACAAGGAAAATAAGAATAACTCTAACTCCAACAACAATAATACCAACAATAACAAAAATCCAAATAAAAGTTGGTACAACAATAATAGCCGTTATGCTGCAAAGAATAACAACAAAGGCATTGTTAATGATGGTGTAGTGGAATCCAGCAACTTGAAGGTGATTCCATTTGCCCTTACAAAGACACCAAATCAAGTGAATAATGCTAATCAAGCATATAATGCACCTTCCAACAACAACAACAATGCCAACAAGAATAATCAAGGAAACAAGGATCAAAACAGCAAGTATGATAAGTATTTGAAGCCCACTCCTGCAAGACACTTTACACCCTTGGGAGAATCACTTGAAACTGCATTAAAGGCTCTCATAGCTAACAATGTTATTACATTACCCGCTATTAAGCCTTATGAACCAGACCACAAGCCGGGTTGGTGGGATGCTAAGCATCATTGTGAATATCATAGGATTCAAGGGCACACTACAAATGAATGTCTACAATTAAAGAATGTGGTGCAAGACTTGATAGATAATAACATAATCACTGTTGATGGACCCCAAAATAATGAAGATCATACGGCCTTCAAACAACCTTTTTACAAACATGATAAAGGTGAGTCATCAAATGGCAAGAAACAAAGTGCCAATAATCTCAACTTTGCGCCATCATATGATCATATTGTTAATGCTATCATCATTAATGAACAGCCTCAAAAGGAAGCAACAAATGTCATTACAAGAGGGCAGAATTCTAGAATGACTTTACAAGGGATAGTCCCTCAAAACACCAATCTCCCACCATCCAACATTGTGGTCAAACAACCTCCTACAGCAGCAAGGCCTTATAGTTTGGTGGACCAATTGCAACGTACTCCAGCACAAATCTCAATCTTAGAGTTATTGAAGTTGTCACCAAATCATAAAGAGATTTTGGAAAAAGCTTTGGAAGAGACACATGTTTCTACTACCTTAGGGGAAGAAAAATTTCAAAATATGGTAGGACATCTTGTGGCTCCTCATTGTCTTTCATTTTTCGATCAAGATGACATGTCTATAACTCATCCTCAAAATTTGCCATTACATATAGAGGTTTTGATCGAAAAGCATAGAGTCAAAAGAGCCATTATTGATGGAGGGGCTGGCCTTAACATATGCACATTGAGTCTTGTAAAATCCTTAGGTCTATCCGAGTCTTGCATTGACCCTACAAAGAAAATCACCATAAAAGCTTATGATGAAGCTGAAAGAGCTTCTAAAGGCATGATTGTGTTGCCCATCCAAGTGGGACCAGTCAAGAAGGAAACCAAATGTCAAGTGTTGGACATGAAATTAACCTATAACATCTTATTGGGAAGACCATGGATTCATGAGATGCAAGCTGTCCCATCCACATACCACCAATGCATCAAGTTCCCATACATGGGTGAAGAAATCACAGTTGGAGGAGACTCAAATCCATTTCAATATTGTAATGCACTCAAACCCTTGCATGAATTATACATTCCACATAATCGTGAAGGAGTTGTTCCAAGAATCACCAATGAAGATGTACAAAATCCTCTTCAAGCTAGCTCAACTACATCAACTAAGGGCAAGGAAAAAGTGAGCTACGAGGGTCCAAATGTGATGGAAAGTCCATATGTGGCACCTAAATTGGAAACAGTGATCTACAAACCTACTAAAGAGGAAAAAGAACAAGCTAAAGCAGCTCATTATCAATACATGAGTGAGATGATGAACAAATTTGACAAACAATGCAAGATTAGTTCAAAAGGGGTAGGAGAATATTCATTTTCTCTATTTGACATGCCCATGTCTCCTAAGTCACATGGTAAACCCTCAAAAGAACATCTTCCACATAAGTATAATTCTTATTTTGTGAGGGAAGATAGCAAAGCAACATGGGATAAGGAAGAGGATGATGTCCTTCAATGGCTTTATCATGATGAGGATGGTACCTTAGACACTCCCATGGAAAGAATTCAGCATGTCAATATACAAACAGAACAATATGGGAAAGGATTTGATATTATGCAAAAGATGGGATACAAAGGAAGAGGACCCCTAGGCCAAAGAAATAGAGGATTATTAGAACCTATTGAACCTATTTGGAGGGCAAGTCATGAAAAATCCAGAGTAGGTTTTCAATATAAGGGAGAAAGTTCAAGTCCAATGCATGATTTTCATCCTCAAATAAATGCATTAGAATCCGAAGGAGATAGTGATGACTCTAGGGATTATGAATGGGATACTTTATCAGATGAGTCATGTCAAGATAAAGAAGTCATTGCTATACATACTTATGCAAAAATCCCAAAACAAGATGTTCCAATTAATGAAGAATCTTCTATTCAAAGGCCTAATATAGAACAAGCATCTAGTAGTGGAGCATGGATAGAAACATTTTGGACACCTTCAGAGGAGGGAAATTCAAACGTTAGTTTTAACCCGCTTGTGGCTTTTCCCACATTGTTTCCCGTAGAGGTCGATGAGGATTCAAGCGAAGGGGACTTTGACCCTGCTTCCATGGATCATCTTGAGGAAGCGCACATCATAGATCTAAATGATACAATGTATGAACCCTCAAATGAAGTCATGTCCATAAATCCTATTGATGATACCTTACCCAATAACTCCTTAATTTTGATACATCCAGACCTCATTGATTGGGATCAAACTGAACCACATGACTTACTTTACTTCCCAAATGACCAAGCAACAAACCAATACCTCAATGCGGTTGAACCCTCTTTCACCAACGAACTCAATACGGACATGATGACAACAGCAAGGGTCCAATCTCTTAGTCAAAAAAAAGAAAAAATGAAAAAAAATAAAAAAATGAAAAGTTCTATTGGTGAAAACCCAACTGTGGCACCATTAGAACCAAAAAAAATGAAAATAAAAGATGTTTCTTTTGGTGAAAACCCAACTGTGGCACCATTAGAAGAGAGATTGGACACTTTGCCTGAACATGAAGAAGAACGGTCATCTATTCTTATAGAACCAACAGAAAAAGTTAACATTGGTACAGAACTATAGCCAAAGGTTGTACACTTGGCTGCATCACTTACATCTCTTGAAAGAGAGGACTTTATCAAATTCTTCCAAGATCAACAAGTAAATTTTGCATGGTCATATGCCGATATGCCTGGATTGGATCGTGATTTCATAATGCATCATCTGAATATTAGACCCGGAGTTAAACCTGTGAAGCAAAAACTAAGGAAAATGCACCCACATGTGGCTCTCCTAGTCAAGGCAGAATTGGAAAAATTGTTAAAGGTGGGATTCATAAGAACAATAGCATATGCTGATTGGATCTCTAACATTGTGCCGGTTACTAAGCATGATAAATCTATCCGTGTGTGTACGGATTTCAGAGATTTAAACCTTGCATGTCCCAAAGATGACTTCCCATTGCCAAGCATTGATACCATAGTGGATTTGACAGCAGGTCACGCAATGTACTCATTAATGGATGGATTTAGTGGCTACAACCAAATCAAGATTGCTCCCGAAGACCAAGAAAAGATAGCATTTACTTGCCCTTGGGGTACTTTTTGTTGGAATGTCATGCCCTTCAGTTTAAAAAATGCTGGAGCTACATATCAAAGGGCCATGACAACTATTTTCCACGACATGATGCATACTTTCTTAGAAGATTATGTGGATGAAATTCTAGCAAAATCCCACAATAGAAAAGAGCATTTACAAATCCTAAGAAAAATATTCATTCGGTTAGAACAATTCAAAGTTAGATTAAACCCAAAGAAGTGTGCCTTTGGTGTCCAATCTGGCAAGTTATTGGGTTATATAGTGTCAACAAAAGGCATTGAAGTTGATCCTGAAAAAGTACAAGCCATTCTAGAAATGGAGATTCCAAGAAATATTAGCCAAATGAGGTCACTACAAGGAAAGATTCAATCAATAAGGAGATTTATCTCTCAATTAGCAGAAAAGTGTCACTCCTTCACCAGATTGCTACACAAGGACACTACATTTATGTGGGATGAAGAATGCGATAAGGCCTTCACTACTTTGAAGACTTATTTGATAAACCCACCTATTCTTATGTCACCTATCAAGGGTAAAGAACTGTTGTTATACATATCAGCCACAGAAAGGTCTCTAGGCATATTGTTGGCACAAGAAGATGAGCAAGGAAAAGAAAGGGCAATCTACTATCTTAGTAGAACCTTAATAAAATATGAACTCAATTATTCATTCATGGAAAGAGCATGTCTAGCAGTGGTTTTTGCATCTCAAAAACTAAGACATTATATGTTGATGCATAAGATCAAATTAATTGCCAAGATTGATCCTCTCAAATACTTGCTAAGTAAAACTGCCTTAACAGGTAGAATAGCAAAATGGGTCATGATCCTAAGTGAATTTGATATTGAATATGTTGATAGAAGAGCAATTAAAGGACAAGTGATAGCAGATCACTTAGCAGATAACCCAATGGAGTCTACACAAACCATGCAAATTGAATTTCCAGATGCAGAAATTGTCAACATAGAAGCAAAGACATGGAAATTATATTTTGATGGATCTTACACACAAGGAGGTTCTGGAGCAGGTATATTATTGGTTACCCCTCAAGGGTACACCATTCCAAAGTCCTATAAACTCTTATTTCCATGCACCAATAACATAGCGGAATATGAGGCATTAGTCATTGGCATCAAAATGGCTTTGGAATGGAATATTGCAGAATTACAAGTGTATGGAGATTCCCAACTCATAATCAATCAGGTTAATAATGAATACAATACCAAAGATATAACATTGATGAAATATAAAACCTTGATTGATGGATGGAAGAAGTACTTTGCTTTGATCACATTTGAACAGATTCCAAGAGAAAAGAATAGAGCAGCAGATGCCATGGCTACCTTGGCTTCATTGTTACAAAAACCAGATCAAAATGAGAAGTATGAGTTCTTGGTGGAAGAGTTGGTAAAACCGGCATTCAACCTGCCTGACACCCAAATTGTTTCTCTTTTACATGGACATGACTCTCCTTGGTATGGACCCATTTATACTTACCTTAAAGACCAAGTACTCCCCATAGACCAAACTCGTGCCCAAAAATGTAACTTCATACGCCAAGCCGCCCGTTACCTAATTATTTCAGACACATTGTATCGTAAGGGTCTTGATGGGACGTTACTTAGATGTCTAGAGGAAGAAGAGTCTAAGTTAGCTTTATGCGAGGTCCACGAAGGCATTTGCGGGTCACACTCAAGTGGTCTTAATCTAGCTAAGAAAATCCTTCGTTTAGGGTACTTTTGGACAACATTAGAAAAGGATGCTTGTCAATTTGTGAAGACATGCAGCAAATGTCAATATCATGGTAATATGATACATGCACCGGCTCAAGAATTACACCCATTCATTAAACCATGGCCTTTTTATCAATGGGGTTTTGACTTGATTGGAATCATATATCCTCCATCTTCAAACGGACACAAGTATATCATCACAGCAACAAAATACTTCACCAAATGGGTGGAAGCAGTTCCATTAACAACAGCAACCGGCAAACAAATTTCAATGTTCATTTTGAACCACATAATTTGCCGCTATGGTATTCCACATGCCATTATCACGGATAATGGGAAACAATTCAAAAATCAGGATATTGATGAACTTTGCATGACATTTCACATTACACATCATTCATCATCCATTTATTATCCACAAGGCAATGGACAAGCTGAAGCAACGAACAAAAATATCCTCAAAATATTAAAAAGATCAGTTAACAAATCAGGAAGAGATTGGCACGTGCAAATAAATCCCGCACTATGGGCTTACAGAACTAGTATCAGAACACCTACAGGAGCCACCCCATTCTCTTTGGTCTATGGAACCGAAGCAATTCTACCATTAGAAGTTGAAATTCCATCTCTACGGGTTTCATTAAGAGGATTGATCACTGATGAGGATTATAGGATTGCCAGACTACAACAATTGGAATTATTAGAGGAACACCAAACTCAAGCTTATGAGCATTTAAAAGTTTATCAAAACAGGATTGCACACAATTACAACAAACACATCAAACCAAGAACTTTTCAAGTAGGAGACTTGGTACTAAGAGAAAATCCCAAAAATCAAGCTGAAAGGGAAAACAAAGGAAAGTGGGAAGCTAATTGGATAGGCCCATTCGTGATAGTGTCATCCTTTGGAACTGGAACATATAAGTTATCAGATTGTAATGGTGAAGAATTACAAGAACCCATAAATAGCATTCATTTGAAGAAGTTCTACACCTAAAGCAGATGAAAGAGTATAAAGAGTATCAGATGAGAGAGCATCATAATTATTGTACATAATTGAAAAGGGATCTTGAAAATACCAAAAACATTTGAAAATGGAAAATCCAAAAACATTGGAAAAGAAGAAAGATAAAAAATAGTGGAAAATTGAGCCTGAAGAAAGCAAAAACATTTGAAAAACTATCTCTTGGTGAAAACCTAGCAAATAGGCACCAAGGTGATAAAGAAAAATACAAAAAAAAGAAAAAAAAGAAAAATACAAAAAAAAATGATGAAAAAGAGAAAAAGTGCCTTGGTGAAAACCTAGCAAATAGGCACCTCGGTAGCAAAAAAAAGAGAGCACCCAAAGGTGAAAACTTGGCAACAAGCACTTTTGGTTCCCTTAAGTCATTTCTTTCCTAGTCACATGTGTACATAATGCATCTCATCATCCCATTTGTCTAAACCTTCATTGCATCCGTCATTTGTACATAGCCATAATAACATTTTGTAGCATCATCCTTTGCATTGCCCAAAGTTGTCCAAACTGATACATCAAATACTTGGGGGCAGCATAAACGGATTGGAAAGTGGGTACCTCAAAAAGGATTCAAATGAGCAACATTCAGTCACAAGCAGAAAGGGATCAACATTTTTTTTAGAAGAGAGATCAGATTTTTTTTTTTGTAAACCTTTGATTGATATCATTGTTTGCTAACCAAGAAGTTGATTACCACAACAAAATCCTTGAGCCTAAATTGACTTATTATTCAGGATTAAAAATCAAACATCATTTCATGATCAAACACTTGGAAATATTTTTTTGAAGATCAGAAAACAATGCAAAACACCTAGATAGATTCTTTTGAAAAGTTGGTTAAAAATCTGTTTACTTACATTAATTCAATTTGTATCAAGTCTTTTTAGCTAATCAATGATGTTTTGACTAGATTGGCAATGATGGAGACATGATATTTTTCTTGACTATGAAGTGACTGTTTGGAGGAAGATTCATTTCCTTATGAGAATTCATCTAAAGACATGGTCATCAAAGAACCATCGAGGATTATCTTATAAAACAATGAGTTAACCTTTGTTTGTTTACGCAACTGGATACCTTGGATATTTAGATTCTTCATATCTAAATGACAAAATCCACTTGCAACATAGAATCTGACAAAATCGGTATTCGTACTCTCATGATTGTTTGTAATCAGTGATAGTCGTATCGATGAGACCGATGGGAAAGCAAAACGGAGGTTACCATATGAGCAATAAAAAGCGATATTCATATCATCATGTCAGTGGGCAGTGGTGATTGTATCGACTTTCCGGTCCCAAGTGCTCAATGATGAAAATATATCCTCAAGGCATTTATTTGCTAAAAGCTAGTGACACTTAGCTGCATTCATAGAAAGGTTAAATGCATTCTCATGTTAGATTAATTGCACATGCATTTTTTTTCCCAAGGGTTTCATTTCGCATCAAAAAGGGGGTACATAACATTATCAACAGGGTTAAATCAGCAAGGACAACATCACTTCAATATCATCTTTTCTACAATAAAAACATGAGATTATACTTTTTGCATTCATTCCATATCATTAATCATTACATAGATATATTATCAAAGAAAATAAGGAAATAATCATTTACATGTGCATACATACAGATTGCATACATGAGAAATAACATATCAAAACTGCATCCATACATGAGAAAGAAATGCATCCATCTATCTATATCATACATAAGATACGTTGCATCCATAGACACATCCATCCAAAAACAAATGCATTAGATAAACACATATAGCAGCATCTAAAGGAAATCTCATATATCATCAAGTAAAAGTAGGAAAGATCATAAATGTCCTCATATCACACGTCTACTCACAACTCAATGCATCAAGTATAACAATGATATTACAAATCAACTCTATAATCGCCCATCAACAGGGGCATCAATGTCAAATAAGTATCAAAGTACAACTGGAAAGGTGACACCAAGGTCACAAGACTATGGTACAACATCAAGTATCTCAGCATCAGTACACAAATGATCAATAAGAGCACTCATAGCTCAACTCTCGTCACCACTGGGAGGAGGTCCTGGAGGAGGCTGTGGAGGAGGCTGCTGAGGCGGCTGAGGAGGCGTCTGACCAACCATAGCAACAAGGAGAGGAACCAATGGAGCCAAACCTGATACTAACTGCTGAATCATAGATGACATCTATGATACCTCTGTCCGTAATGCTCCCACATCTGCTCGTAGCTGGGTAGTACTAGAACTCTCCCCAACCTCATAGGTACTCTGAGGATCACCTGTATCTATAGGAGCTTTTCCCTGATCATGGGAAAAAGCTGCTGGCATCTGCTGTGCACCTGTATCCTGACCATCCACGGTAGCCTGCTGTAATCCTGCTCCCGTATCCTGTCCTGCACCTGGATCCTATCTAGCAGCCCTCACATGATCCTGATGATCTATCCTTTGTCTTTGTGCTACTACAGGACGAGGAGGAGGAGGAGGTGGTGCCTGTATATGTACATCTCTCGCTCATCCTCTGAGTCTAATCACTGTCCTACCTCATGGTCTACCTCTGCGTCTCCTCCCACCACCAACATCATCACCATCATCATCTCGCCCAGGCACTGGCTCTGCAGGGTCTGTAAATCGAGGCATAAGATGCTCCATCAACCAACCTAGATACTCCTGAGTGACTCCGACATCTCTGATGTGTAACCTCATGTCCCAATCCATATAACCCAGTAGTGATATCTGCTCTATAGCATCATCGTATGAAGGCATGTGACCCCAAGTAGCACGCTCTGTACTAGAATGATCATATACTACAGATCCCTGAGGTATAGGCTGAATCCGCCCAAACTGCCGTAGCACTCTACCTGCCAAGAATCTCTCAAGAACAGAGTCGATCCTATCGATCATCCATCGAGGAGCAAACATATATGGTAACTCCAAGCTATCCTCTCTCCAATCCTTGACCTCGACATATGGTCTCCAATAGACCTCATCCATGTCATCAATCTGACGCCGCCAATACTCCAAATGACCCAAGTGATGCTGTGTCACCATACCAGTATACTGCCATGCAAAAGGATATCCTAAAGGATGATCTCAATCTGATATAGGATGACTGACTGGTAAGTGCTCCCATATCCACAGCTGTAAAATATGAATCCCAGCAGATAATGAAGCTGATCTCCTGTAAACCACCTCATGAAGATCGTGATAAAGCTGTGCCAGCACACAAGATCCCCAGTCAAAGCGTCGAGGCTGATGTAGCAAATCCTCGATAATCCTGCCCCATCCCACTGAAAATCCGCGACCTCGCCGATCAGGTAATAATACACCACCAATGATAGCACCTAATAACGCTGGTAAAATAGGAAATGAGGCAAACTGAGGCCATAGGATGCAATCGTCACCTATAGACGGATCTCCAAATACTCATCGACAATATGTCCCATCATAGACTGCATCATAATATGCTATCTCTCCATGAGTCGGGATCCGTAGCAATCTATAAACATCCTCAGGTGTAATCGTCATCTCGCCCTATGGTAGCCAAAATGTGTTTGTCTCAGAGTACCAACGCTCTGCGACAGCGGTAATCAAACCTCGGTTCATCTGGAACCGAGGAAGCTCTAATACACATAGTAAACCGCAGTGTCTAATCACTCACCTCTCGGCGTCAGTCAACTGCGCCCTAAGTTCCATCACCCAGTGTGGTACAGTTCGAAGGTACAGAATAGGGACATCCTCCTGTTTAATCAAAACAAGGGAATCACATGAGTAACTTACTATCAGGAAATCAAACAATCAATCATAGTCATCAATTTAAATATACCTATCAGACCTACCAATCCTAACTCTAAGCATTGAGGAAGGATGATCCTAGTTTTATGTCTCTAAGCATTTGAGCATAAAATGAATGGACGGTTTAGATCCATGACCTACCATTCGTGATGAAGATTGATTTACCTTATTCTTCGATATTATAGTTACCTATGTCCTAATTCATTGTTGAAATCAAACAAAGGGAACACCCTAACTGAACATTCGATTGAATTCATTGACGTGATCGATATCAATCAAGTTGACGCAATCGAGCAATCAGACGTCCTAGAAAAGTCTCAAATAAACAAAAGAATTCTTACTTACGCGACTTTTCTTTTCGGCGTCATTTCTTTTACCAGAGGCAACATCTCTTTCTCCATACGCGTGATTTTATTCATCCGTGTGACTTAATTTCACGGAAGCGGTATAAGATTTTTCGCAGGCGACATTTTATTATCACGCGATACACAATTAAAATGATTAAAATCCTAAGCGATATTAAATTATCCTTAGGCGATAAATGATTTTCTAAATGCGTGAGCAAACCTCAGGAAGGTGACATCAAATTTACGAAAGGTGACATTTTAAATTTTCAGGCGAAATTAAATAGCACGGAGGCGACATTTCTTTTCACAAACGCAGAATCAAAAATTTTAAATGCATTAAATGAGGTCATAAATGCAACTTTCAAAACATGAGAAAAATTTGAATGACATACCGGAGGACCATCGGTCGCTCTCCGACTGAACCGGCGCGCTCTCTCAAACCGATGCTCGCGATGTGGGATCACCATCATTTAAAAAAGGCTAAAATCAGAGCTCAAATCTCAAGAGGGAACGGTGCAAATGAATAGTAAAATGAGGGGTTTTACCCTATTTAAGGTGAAATTGGTCCTAATAAACACTTAAAAAATGCACTTTGGACCTATTATAGGACATTTTCATTAATCGGGGCATGAATCAAACTTGATTGTTTCTTTCAAACGGTATCAGAAATCAAAACATATTCCAACTACTCAAAATCGTTCAAATCAAGGAATTAATATGTTTTATTTCTAAGGGGGCATCAGAGTATCAAATGGGCATCACATCAAAAAACATTTATCAGTGGGGCATATCAATATCATATCAGTATCATATCAAGATATCAGTATCATATCAGTATCATATCAAGATATCAGTATCATATCGGTATCATATCATATCAATATCATATCAAGATATCAGTATCATATCGGTATCATATCATATCGTTATCATATCAGGAGGAAAATTAGTTGCATATCAATTTCATATCAGGAGGCAAATCAGTATCAGATCAGTTTACCATATCATATCAAACCTATCAACATATCATCAATCAATTAACCAAGGACCTTTATCAATTAACCCAGGACCTTTATCAGTGAACCAAGGACCTATCATCAAATCAGGACCCATATCATATCAGAGGCATCATAATCATATCAGCACCATCATCAAAGGCACATCATCATCATCAAGAAGTACATCAATCAGAATGATCAGAGGTATATCAGAACCAGGACCTGAATTAGATCATCATACTAAGGGAATCTTTGAATCGGTGTTCTTCGCACATCGACTCAAAGAGGGGCATTTGTAGACATGGAAAATTTGCAAAGGCTTAATTCAATCAAAAGGTGCAATCAAATCATCAAAATAGTACTAAAAATCAATAAATGGAACAAAGGAAATTTAAATCAAAGGAAAATTCAATTAAATGATTAAATGATTAAATGATTAAATAAAGCTTGAAAAGGGGAAAAACACTAAGAAATTGATTAAATTCAATTAATGACATAGTTGTTAAAATGAAAAATCAAAATGAACCTCTTACCCTTCATGGCTAAATTTAATTACTTTAATTAATTAATAAATCATAATTTCCCTCAACAAAGCAAAAAAAAGGAGACAAAATGGACACAAATCACTCACTTTTGTTGAAATGGTCCAGCCTTTTGAAACCATTTAAATGTTTGTCCCCCAATTTAGGGACAAAGCAAAGCCAATTGACCTTACCCAAGCATAACCATGGTTATTTCACTCTACCCCCTACCCTTGGGAAAATCCTATAAATAGAAGGCATTTTGAGGCATTAATCATCCACTCCATATCTTTGAATTGCAGCAAAGCTCTTGCAATTTGCATCCACACCACTCACTTAGCATTTTCATTGATAATTAGCTTCAATTGTTGATCATTTTAGAGATTTCTTATCAAATAGAGCTAGAATTTGATAATTAAATCTAGTTTGCATATCATTCTTAGTTCAATTCTCATAATTAGAGTGTCACTAGTGAGGATTTGCAGCTGAGAGCCTCACTTACTACTTCAATTTAGAGAACTATGAGATATTGATAGATTAATTGTGCATTTGTTAGATTATTTTGCTCTAATTCTTGTTGTTCTTAGTTAATCTTGTAATTTCATGAAGGTGTAAATCACTCACACACAAATGGCACCCATCGTGGGGCCCTAGGCCTCCAATTCATCATAATTTGCATAGATCCATTACTTTTTCAATTCTTCCAGAATCCATGTTTACCAATGATTCTAATGGTGGTATAACCTTCTTTACCTCATTATTATTAGTATAATCAAATTGAGGGGAGGTGATGACCTTAGTAGTATCAATATCTAGGGCATTGAAGGGGTTTTCAATTTGGATGTTTGAACACTGAAATAGTTGGAAACTACATGTAATGTCCTCGCCAGGGAACCCATAAGGAATCAGGTCTATGACCTAAAATTACAACTTTTTTTTTTTCTTAGTTCATTCTAACATATCATCATTACCATTCACAAGTACATTCCTTAAGGTTCCCTTAATGAATTCAATTACCATCATCAAGTACTTCATTTTATTACTTAATCTAACAAATTCTATTTCCATTTCAACTTCAATTTACATTGATTCGATTTCACATCAAAACCTATTACATTAATGAGCTACTTGAATTAATTTTCTTTACCAAACTAACACGTAATTTACTTTAAGAAGTGAAACAAGCACACATAACTTATCTCATCCACTAAGTACATTTATTTACTCCTTAACATTATCTATGCTCAAGTCGATTGCACCATCAAAACTCAATTAAGCTTTTCCATTAAGAGTCCTTACTTTCTATTTTCAATATAATAATAGAAGGAGCATAAAGTACTTAACCATATATTGCTAACCAACATAAACCATTTAATGAATCATTTTTGCCACAAGTTTAGCTTCCACAAATTATCAACTATAACCTTGTAAATAAAGGATTTATATTAAAACATAGTTTGAATAACCAGACATCACTCACATTGAACTATACGTTTAAGAAATCACATCCCATTACTTTTTTCAATAACATACATGTTTCTTTTTACCTTATTACTTCACCTGAAGATACCCTTGAACCCTTAGCATATCTTTTCACTAACCATATATCAAAACAAGTTTCCTTTTAAAGAAGTTTACATCCATAAGTACTTTCATTACAAAGGTTTGCATAGAACCATTACTTTCAATTTCATTTAAAATTCACAAGAGATATAAGGTAGGAAATTACTCATTGATTTAACCATATTCAATCCCTTTTTAGATTCTTACAATTTCTTTTTTACAAACATAATTACAGTTACTACACATTGCCCAAAGGCATATAGAAAGATAATTACATCAAGTTGCCCAAGGGCTTACAATACATCTTTACATCTTGATAACAAAATATAGAGATACATGATACAAGAACAAAATCTTCACCACTGAACAACTCAGAATCCAAGCCACGACATGAACCATGAACAATACCTAGAAAGAGATTTTCCACCCAACCATGTGAAACTAATAAAGTTCCACCCCCCGTGCTAGGAGATAGAACCAAGGTACTCTCAAGACCTTAAGGCAATCTAAGTCTTAAATACCAATAAATCCAAGACTCAAAATAAAAAGAACAAGGCACATAAAAATATCATCATATTAAAACACCGAGGTTAAGGTTCTAGGAGACCACCTAAGTGTGTGTCATCACACAACTTGTATATTGGGATCCTTCATGGAAACCATGTAACCCCGGTCCCCCCTTTATGAATAGGGATCCATCCTAGTAGTTATCCCTGGTCCCAGTACTCCAATTAGGTCTGTGTGGCCATTATTATATTTTCTTTCATTATCTTTTGAATCCCCCCTTCCCAGGTTAATTTTTAAGGTTATCACTTTTTACAAACCCACCCATATGATCATGTAGCAACCACTTTAGGGTTCCAACACCTATGGTGAGCCACTCACTTAGGGTTCCCATCCCCTTACCCTATCACAATCCACAAATACAAGATAACACTTCCAAGTCCTGATTCATAGGTTTAGGAAACTCCCCTGCGCACTCAGGCCCTTAGAGCAAGTCCTAACCTTAGCCATATACATAACATGAACCATTGGAAGAATGTCTATCACAAGACATCTCAAAGAAAAACATAAAACTTTCCACATGCATTAGTACAACTTTCCAAGGCTCATTTATAGGTCTAAGGAACCCTCCCATGCACATAGGCCACCAAGACAAGTCCTAGCCTCATAAACTAAGCTCAAGAATATGCCAAGTGCAAAAAAACATCATACGTAAATCATATAACCTCAAGACAATAAGTAATAAAAATACATAGGGGATACAAACTTCCACATGCATAAACAAAACATACCATAGCTTGTTTTTTTATAAGTCTAGGAAAAGCTCATGTGCCTGAAATTTGGCTAAGTCTGAAATTTTAAAAAAAAAAACCAAAATCTAGAATTTGCATCTTAACTCCTATGAAGTTGAAACCTATCCCAATGATCTCAGAAGGTACCTAATTCCTTTATACAAGTATAACTTAAAGTATAAGAAATTACTTAAATGTTATACTTGTATAAATCCTGTAAATATTAAGCCCTTGAAACCCTAAAAACTCCAAATGAATTTCTATATAGACTCCTACGACTATGTATGTATTCCCATATGACATTTGACCAAGTGTCGTATGGGTATGACTACAATGTCGTATGACACTGCAAGGTACTTCCACAAAATTAAATTTTAAACTTCTCGAAAAAACTTCAAAACTGATTTTAACCCATACAAAAATGTATGCATTTCCATATGAATTTTGACCAAGTGTCGTATGAGTATGGATACAATGTCGTATGACACTGCATGGCACTTTTACAAAATTAATTTAGAATTTCCTGAAAAGGCCAAAAAATGACTTTTTAAGGCATGAAGAGTGCCTGGGAAAGGTTCCCTGAGATCAACCTAATGTAGGGACCTCAGTACCACATCCAAAACACATCCTCAACACTACCTAAGTCTCAGATAAGATTAAATCAAATTAAAAACATCAATTCACAGAGAAGGCCTACAAAAAGGAAAAATGGGAGAGAAGGACTGCAACCTTTCCTAAACCATCCCAAACCTTCCTAAAATTCCCTAAATCATTACATAAATCTTACAAATAGAAAAAGGAAGTATCACAACAAATCCCAAACTCCCAAGAAAGATTTTATTATTAAAACCATACAAACATTTACATAATTTCTTTCCGGCAACACAATAGAAATACACAGACAATATAACACTTAAATTTCCTTTTTTTATTTCGTAGTAAGCTATCACATAAAAATAAAATCACATAGCATTTAAAAACACAAGCACACACATAGGAGAATTGGGGAATTCATCCCAATATAGACCCTACCTGGGGTCCTGCGGAGAATTCTCTTCCCTTGGCTGGAGACCTTCTTGGAAATCCGCAAGCCTTGAGTAGATAGCTTCCTGGCAAGATTCCTTTGGCAATCAAAACCCATAAATCCAATCCTACTTGTCCTCACCAAACATAAACTCTCAAACTTAGACATCACAAATAAAATTCTGGAAAAATCCATTCAGAGCATTCCAAAAATCTTCCCGAAAAATCCTTCCCTCAAACCACACAAAATTGAAATATTTATCATCCAACTATGTGGTTGGAGGAGTTGCTTTACAGGAAGTAACTTCTCCAACTTCCACAGTTGGTTGGAAAATAAAAAAATCATTCTCGTAAGCACTTAACAAAGTTTTAATAAATTTAATTAAAAATAACTTTAAAAGAAATCATAACAAGAACACTCAACAAATAACTTTCAAGAAAACCACATAGCACACATGGAAACCAACTAGCCTAACTTCTAGGAGGTCTCGAGTTTAACTCCCTCCTAGATAGCTAGTTTTACTACACAGAGCATTTATTTTTATTATTACTATTATTAATATTATTTTCACTTTTTATTTAATACATTTATTTAATACACTTCATTGAATTCACTTTAAATAACATACCACTAAAACAATCAATAAATCCATACAAATATTATTATTTATATAAGCATGGGTATAAGCATGTGCACCCACATATACACATACCTATATAACATATAATCAATGTAACACATAAAATAAATAAATATATACATATACTTACAAGGATAAATCTAACTCACATCATAAATCACAGAACAATGTCAAATCATAAATCACAAGACCACATCACATAGTGCATTCGGATCCCCCAACTAGGGTAACCTCCTAAACAGAAATCTAAGTCCACGGTAACCTTGAGAGTAATCTTGGTAATATGTCCACACAACAACAGTTCGAGGATTTTGAAGGCACGCTCAGACCTATGTAGCCAGGTGAAGTCGATGCCTGGTACCTGTATCCTGCAACACCAACCAACATTCATACATATATATATAAACAGGCAATGACAAACAAGGATGGAGAGTGTGACATCATGTGGACCTCCTGTAGGAGTAACTACAACTGCCTCCCCTTATCCTGCACTCACATTAGACAGTGACATCAACAAAGCATGATCGGATTAGTGTGGTTAGTACTAGAATAATCTCTTTTCCATATTGTATAACAAGAATTGCATCATAACATAATAATGTAAATATAAGTCATCTATTAACTTTCACAAACCCATTTAACCATCAGGCATGTACTCAAAATGTCTCATTATCAAAACAAGATAAACAAATCATATAACCCTAAATGCATTAATCATGTCTAATCCCAAGTAATGTTATTAGAGAAGGTAACACATCTAACCCTTAAGTGATTATAATCAATTAACCTAAGGTACTCAAATAATAATAATGAGCATTTCACATAAAAGCATATAAGTCTATCAGGGGATCCTTTCAACATTAAGGTCCTAAACTATTTCTGACACACAAGAAGATGTATAGGAACATACCTATTCAATTATTATTATTTCCCATATTAAAATATGACGTTAAGGTGAGTTGGAAGAGGTTCAGTTTAAGAAACCATTTCAAGAAGGACCATTCTCACATATAGCTCTTCCTAATTTCTAGAGAGCATAACCAAGACTTGATAGGGTTGGAGGGGCATTACACTACAATTGAAATAATTGTTATATTATCGTTGATGTCAAACCTTAACTGGTAAGAAAGTTTCTATCTAGTAGAGTACCATATCTTTTGATTGATGAAGAGGATTTGAAAAGAGGAGATAACAAGAAGACCTAAGGAAAGGTTGAGCTATGTGATACTACAATGGGTACTTGATTAGTTGGAACATTGACAAGGTAATGTATTGTTTATCTTTAGCACTAAGTGAAGAAGTCAATAGATTTGAAGCATAGGCTTAATCGAGCAAAAGAGAAGAAATTTAGTTTAAGCCGAGTGATGCTAGTGTCGACCGAGCGCCATTATAAGCTGAGTAAATTTAGTGTCGATCGAGCATCAGATAATTAACTGAGCGAAGACAGTGTTTTTCGAGAAGAATTTTTTTAGTGATGACTAAGATATCGAATGATGATCGAGTAGATGAACACATTATTGAACGAGTATCAATAATTTATAGTTTTTGAAGGAATTGAGAATCCCAGCTGACATAGTTCAATTCTTGGGATATGTAAAATGTGTTGACATTAATAATGAATGATCTAGAGAATTTAATGCATGGTAAATGATTTTCTTATGGATTCAAGAAGAAGTTTGTAGAAGTATCTAGAAGGAAAATGAGGAGAATAAAATGATGGAAGGATTTGATGAATCTGACCTAAACCTAAGATCTATGAAAGATATTAAGTGGCAAAAGATTAATCTACCTAATCAAGGAAGTATAAGGATGACCTAATTGTGAGGTTAGAAGTGTGTAGAAAGAGGTTGATGTTATTGACTGACAAATCTAAGAAGAAGGCTAAGAAGAGTTGTGAAGAGTTGAGGTGATTGCTTGAAGAGATTTTTGAGTAGATCAGAGATGGAGATGGTAATGAAGGGTAGTCAGTAAATCAACATATGAGTGTATTGGATCTGTATTTACAAAGTGAGTTTTATATTTTAGATCAAAACCTGCTGTTACTTTCTAACCATTGTATTAGTCAAAATCCTTTAATCAAGGTTGACCTAACAGTCATTTTGTAAACCCTTTAATCAAGGTGACATTCTAATGGAACCAAGCCATTCTTAACAGGGTCATACCTAACAGTATGTATTGTAAAACTTTAACAAGGTTGGCTTCTCATAGAGCTCACTTCAGAAGAGTGAAAATTTGGTAGCATGTTACTGGTGGTTTTTCCTATATTGGGTTTCCATGTTGAATCTTGGTGTTATAATTGTGTGAATTTTATTTGATGTGTTATGTTGTTGAAAGTTTTATATTCTACAAGTTGATTACTTTTGGACAGTGGACTGCAAGTTTTATGTTGCTGATATATTCTATAGAGACCAAGTTGAATACAAAATAGATCAAAGTTTTTTGAAGAGTTTAAAATTTGTGTTGGTACATCTAGACCTGAGGATAATTGATTCAACCCCCCTCTCAGCTATTCTAAAATAATTCTAACAATTGGTATCAAAGCTGTTGGTGTTTGTAAGGAGAAAGTTTAAAGGTACTTGAAGCTAATGATCAAGATGTACAAAAAGGAGGTCCCAAAGATGAACAAGGATAATTTCCCTGCATGGAAGAGATTGATGAAATTACACTTATCTGGTATTGGTGATTCAACAAAATAATATGTGGAAAATGATAATGTACTAGTTGTTGCACCTATGATAGTGGAGGAGATGAAGGAAAAACAAGAACATAATTAGGATTTGTTGGAAATTGCAACAATTCTAAGCTATCTTGAATTTGAAGACATCAAGGACTATACTAATGCAAAGAAAATGTGGGACACACTTGCAACTATCTATGGTGGGGACACAAATGTGTTGAGAGCCAAATCTAAAAGATTGAGAGGTAAGTTTGATGAAATGAAAATGAAAGAAGGTGAAAACATTGTTTAGTATTGTGGCAGAGTTAAAGAGGTAGTAAATGCTATTAGAGGAGCTAATGGAAACATTGATGATGCAACTATTGTTAGTAAAGTGTTGAGAACCCTACTTCCTCTCTATGCTATTAGAGTTTCTGCAATAAAAGAATCAAGATGTAATCCTAGTAACGTCCCAACTTTGGAAGGTCTTGTTGGTAGGCTTACTACTTTTGAGCTATCTAATTTTGATAATTTCACTACTCACAACATTGAATCCACATTCAAGTCTCAGATGGTTCTTCATAAGTCTAAGAAAGGAAAATAAAGATCAAAACATATTGGACAGAGATTCAAATTTTGGTGTCTAGAAAGCCACAAATTCTTTACTATTGGAAGAAAATACTATCAAGGATATGATACCACTATTGTGAATATACCCACAAATGAAACACTTCTCACAACATATAAGAAGGATGATGCCAAAAAAGGGAGGCTAATTCTTGACAATGTTAAGGATTATATAGTTCCACATATCGCAAAGTTAGATACTATGAAGGTGATGTGGGATTCCATTATGAATCTATACTAGAATGCTAACACTAATTAGAAGATGATTCTCAGAGAAAATTTGAGAAATAATCAAATTATTAAGGGAGAATATGTTACAAGTTACCTTGCTAGGCTTAGTCTTGTTAAGGATGGGTTAGCATTTGATTGATTTTTAGAAGGGAGTTAAAAACTAGGCTTATCACCATGATCGGGGATTAGACATCCTAGTCGAGTAGCTATCCTCATTTTCATAAAAACTCATTTAATTATCAACCCAGGGATGTGTTACTTGAAATGGGCCAACAAAGTATATGCACTGAGAACTGACTCAAACCATGCTATCCTATGATTGCTGCGAGAAACAAATTCTCTAGAAAATAAATATAGAAATACTAAAGCATGAAGAATAAAAATCTTGAAACTCCAAACCATGATACTTTAACTGTTTTGCCACTTTGGGAGTAGGAAGCAACAACTAACCTGTGGCTTTGGCTATAGGAATAGTTTCAACCCCAAAATTAAAGGAACAAGATGCATAAATGAAAATTATAGAAAATGAAGCTATCTAATGTGGATTCCTCACCAAGTGGGCCCCCTTGGATGAGTACCCAAAAATAGATTACATAGTATCAACTCTCAACACTTCATTATCATTGATTCAAGAACATAATATGATTGTATTCATAAAGACTGGAAAAACAACAACATAAAACTATATCTTCTAACAACTAACTACACCCTCCTCACGTAGGAGTGGAGATTTATTTAAAGAAAAATACTTATAAAAACTAACTTCTCACATAATAAAATAAGCAGAGACTTTATTATAAATCTAGAAAGAAGGAACAAGATCATCCAGGAAAGTGGGAAAGGAACTGTCACAACAGACACAAAGAACAGATCTAGCCTTTCGCCATTTCCTAGATTTTCTAATGAACAAAATAATTTCTTTGATATGATCTTCAACTATTTCCAACTTCATCTTACAGAACCAAAACCTTAGACATATTAATTCCTTCACCAATTGGCTCGCTGCAGGACTAGGTCTAGTTGTCCAGCACATAGGCACATTTACATGGTCATTCTTCTTTACTACCCATGATCTACACAAGGGTGTTAGAACACATACATCCAAGATAAAATACAAATAAACATGCATACATGCATTTCCATTCAAATAGATAAATACCTATTAAAAACATAATCGTAGATTTGTCATACTTAATTATAGCATTTATAGATATGTATGCATGCCAAAGTCTTTAAAAAAATAACAGATGTCCACGTCGCTGCATGCCACTTAATGTCATGAAATAATAGAGTAGTTTTAGAGAAAAGTATGATAAAATAGGAAATAGGGTATGGAAAGAACTATCCTAGGGTTTAAAAATATGACATAAAAGTATCCTATCATTTCCCCCTACGAAAGCTAGTTCCAGTCCTCAGGCATTGTGACATTTTAGATCTGAGAAAGTATTCAAAAATCTCTAATTATGGTTTCACCTCCAGTAGTACTGCCAAGGTGCCAATAAAAACCATTGGAACACTCCATCTTTCTCTCTCTACTGGCTTCCATCTATTCATTCACTTCATTATCTTGACAACTGTTCAAGGTCCACAAGAGGAGAGGAGGCTGGAAGGTAAGCAAAAGCCATAACTCTAGCCCGACCTGTCTACCTAACCAGATATACCAATGGACCCTCTACATAGAAGCTCTGAAGTTGATCAAGCTGTGTGGTTCAACCTTCTTTAAGTCCATTGTTAACCTATTCCACCTTTGCATGATGCCATCAACTTCTCTTTATCCCTCATGATAGGGAAGCCTTTCAAAATCTATATAAGCATGCTCTCTAAGACCCATTATTATTTCTCAGTGTTCTTCTTTATGAAACCCATAGGATATTTCTAGTCAGTCATAATACATCCTTTTAGGTTTACCATTTTTTGGTCTTAAAGGCAATGCTATTACTTTCTCTTTCTTCCTATATTTCCTCAACTTCTCCCTATAATTAATTTCATTTCTTTTCCATAACATAAGGGCTGGAAAATGTACATCTCCAATAAACAACAACAGATTCCAATCAGAAATAGATGGAAAAAATATTTGTGTAGGTATAATTCACAAAGAAGATTTATAATAGCATTAGGTGCACCATCATAAACAACCAAAAATTCTTGTGGTGAGGCTATGCTTGGATTCAGGTCCTTGATAATTATCATTAATTTGAACATGATAAATTTTTAATCTAGACACAATGCATACACCCGTGAGAGTGGTCTTCATTCCATTAGTTGGGGAACCAATTCAATAACTGAATCTAATTTGTGTTGTGGGGCTTGCACTTCTTGTTTTTGCTTATTTATTTCCTTCTTCAGTTCATTCCTCTCTATTTCCCACATGGATTTTTCAAGTTTCATTTGATTAAAATAATCCAGTGAGAGAGATTGGAAAGTTACCTCTTGTTGTCCCACTTCTAGAATCTTCTCTTGTTTCTTCTTTTCCCTTCTATTCTGTACAAATATTATCATTTTCAATTTTGTTGTTGGTTCTATGGCAGAAACTAGGGCATCATTCCCTTGAATTTCCTCGTGAGAAATAGGTTGACCAAAATCTCCTCTTCTTGAACATTTTCTTCGTAAGGACATGCAACTACAAGTACCACCTATATTACATCCATAAACCCATGAGACATGCTATCTTCTTAAGGTCCTTTTGCCAATGGTTCTTGCATGGGAATATCCAAGACATTTTATTGATTATCCTGAGAAGTCATATATGGTGTTAATGACTTCCTCACATGGAGTTGGACACTCCTTGGAGGTGTTGTTGTGGAGCCTACAAGATATTTCTAGAAGGAACTCTTCTTTCTTTTGGAAGAAGTGGCTACAAGAGACTAAACTATAGGAGGAGTATCTTTGAGAGCATCATCTGTAGGGGAAGACAGATCCACATTGGGTTTTCCCCTCTTGGAACATGAAGGGCTAGGTGTAGGAGTGATTACTACCTCTTTCTCAGCTATATCTTCTATTATTTTCCCCTTTCCTTTATTGTTTTGGTGAACATTCTGAGTTGTGACAGCCACAGGAAGCTCATGTTCTACAATTTCAATATTAGGGTTCAACTTCTTTGATTCCCTAATTTATTTTTGTGCTTCCTTAGGAGGAGCGTTAGAAGTAGAGGGCTCCCATGTTAGAGACAAAGTCTCTTCTGGAACATTTCCTTTCTCCTCATGAACCCTTGGAATAGGTGCGACACCATTTAATTGCACTTTTCATACTGAAACAAATTACTCATAGTTCATGGGGGAAACATCTCTTAAAGATCTTTCCACAAAAAGTTTGATAAACCCCTGGTGGGTTATGACATTCTGCCATCCTTTCTTAACCTCTTCTCAACTCAAATTTAACATGGAATAAAGAAAATTTGGAACATTCATAGTTCACCCATCCCGTAAATTATTGAGTAATTTAAAATGTATTTCATGTAAGAAAGAGAAACATCCCTCATAGGTCAAATACCTGATAATATGGACAAGTAGTGGATATACTATGGGTAGGGACAATCATTTGTCTCCTTTCTTACTTTTCTCAAGCTCTAGGTCTATTAGAATGGTGAATTCAACTTATGTTGACCACACATCATATCCATGATGGTATGATTCACCCATAGTGGGAAGCCCTGAAACTTCAACAATTCTAGTAGCCTCTGTAGCATTTACTCTCAAGTCTTTCACCTGGGCTTGACCATTGTTTAAATTTCTGAGGAATACCAATGATATTTCCTCATTATAACCATTTAACTGAAGAAAATATGATAGACACCCAAAATTGTTGAATCTCTGAACACTCACATGGTCTTGCAACAAAGACATGTGATCAACTGGTTCATGTCGTATAGGAGGCCCTCCCATTTTGAGAAATTAACAATCTTGCCAGTGCTGATTATTTTCAAAGTACCACCCTCCAAATCCTGCTCTGACAAACACAACTATTCTTGAATTATTGTGTTACTAAGACACTGAACCTATTGATTGGTGTATTCACAGAGGCACATTATTTTTTCATAGGATCTCTCTGAATGGGACTAAATAGAGCCGAGTATTTATTTTTAAATGAGGGTACTTTCTTTTCAAACAAAGATGGCAAATAATTTCTCACATAGGGTTTGTCACATCAAATCACAAGAATGGCTAAAATGGCTGTGAAATTATAAATGACAAATGAAAAAATTTCAAATAATGGTAGAGTAAGGGATGTATAGTTAATGAGTAATCAACACACCACCTCCTATGAAAAAGGTGACAAGTGTCCACACATGAAGCATAAGAGAGGCTAGAATAAATGCAATTAATTAAGTACAACTTAAGTGTGATAATGTTAAAATAAGTAAGCTATTGAATAATAAATGTGTATGCATACTTGGAAATTATTATCATTAAATGTTCAAATTTGGAAAGATTTGCTGATGTATGATGAAAAGGGAGATCATTGAAATAATGATGATGTGGAAGAGAAGTGAGGTGAAGTGAAATGAAATGAGTTTATTATGGAAAGGAGTGATTTCCTTGGTAAAAGGAAACTTTATTAGGAACTGTATGACGCAATCAGAGAGAAGAACAGAGCTGAAGAAGATTCCCTTCAGCTGGAGGAGGTACTTTTTCAGAGGCTTTTTCAAATTGCCGAAGGAACTTAGCTTTCATGGTGGACTTATGGTACAGATGAATTCTATGTCAATTAACCGGTAACTTGAAGTGCACAGGGTCAATTGTGGGTAACTGAACAATACCATTTTGAAAAAAAAATTCAATTTCATAAGGCCCAAGCCCATGAGAAGTTAACTTACCTTGCGTTTCTAGGAATCTTGAATCATAGAGTAGAGCCTAGTCACTGGGAGAAAATATTTTATTGTGTAAGTGTGAATCATGCCATTTCTTCCATTGTAACTAAACTGTCTTAGTTTGCTATAGTGTCACCTTCCTTATCTCATCAAGAGTATTGAGCTACAAGAGCCCATCCTTTTGAGCTGTAGGAAGATCGATGTTCAACTCCAGGGCTGTGCACAATGTCTTGTGCTCAAAATCTATAGGCATCATTGTAAATTTCCCATATACTAATTCAAAAGGTGTAAATCCCATGGTTGTTTTCCAGGTTGTCCTTTATGCCCAAAAAACTTCTTGAACCCTATTGCTCCAATCTTTTCTATGTATCTGGACTATTTTAGTAAGGATGGCCTCAATTTCTCTATTTGTGATCTCAACTTGGCCATTAGCCTAGGGATTGTATGGAATGGACTTTCAGGGATAAATGTTATACTCATTCATTAAGGCATTAATCAAAGTTGAGGTGAACTGTGCACCTTTATCCATGACCAGCTCTCTTGGAACACCATACCTTGTGAAAATATCCTCATAGAGGAACTCAACAACTTTATTAGCTCTGGCATGTTTCATTTCCCGTACTTCCAACCACTTAGTTACATAATCTGTGCAAACTAGAATATAGGAATTATCATTGGATGGTGGGTTGATTGACACTACAAAATCTAGGCCCCATTTATGAAATGGAGTTACTACCACTTGAAGGAAGAGGGGAATTTCATCAGACTTGATAGGTTTTCCCATCCTTTGACATTGGTCACATTTTCTAGTGTAGTTTCATGCATCTTTATGTACAGTTGGCCAATACTAACTAGTGGTTAATATTTCCATTGCTATCCTCTTTGATGAAAAATGTCCTCCACATGGCACATTATGGAAAGCATGAATGATGTCATAGGTTTCATCCTCCCTCACACACATTCTCATAATTTGATCACGTCTAGTATAGAATAGACACTTTGCAATCCAAGAGAATTTAAAAGTTTTCTCTATGAGTAGCCTCTTTTATTTTGATGAGAAGTGTGGAGGTACCTTGTTAGATGCCAAGTAATTGGTGATGTTAGCATACCAAGATGTATTGTCAGAGATGGAGAACAAGTGATCATTTGGAAAAATGTCATCAATGACTTGAGAATCATCATCACATTGCAATATTGACAAGAAATCAGAAACTACATTTGCCTGACCTGGTTTATCAACTATTGTGATATCAAACTCTTGTAGTAGAAAAAGCCACCAGGATAACCTCCCTATGATAGCAGGTTTGTTAGGAAATTACTTAATGGCTGCATGGTCAGTGTGCACATAGATCTGGTATCTAATAATATAGTGGAAATTTTTTTTGAGGGCATAGACAATAGCCAAGAGCTCTTTCTCTATGACAGTGTAATTCAACTCAGGTCCTTGCAAATTTTTTCTAATAAAGTAGATAACATGCTCAATAGTATCATCTTTCTAGTCTAAAACAACACCCACAACATAGTTAGAAGCATCAGTATGAATATGAAATGGAAAAGATCAATTAGGCCCTTGTAATATAGGTGCCTGAGTTAGAACAAACTTAAGCTGCAAGAAGGATTCATCACAAGACTTAGTCCATATGAAATCAGAGTCTTTAGTAAGTAGGGAATACATGAGGCCTTCCATTTTACAAAAATCTTCAATAAATATTCTATAGTAGCCAGAATTTCCTAGGAAACTCTAGACATCCTTCTATCTGGTTTGTGTGGGAAAGTTTTGGATGACCTCTATCTTATCAGGATCAAATTGAATACCAACAATAGAGATATAGTGTCCTAACACTATCCCTTCCTGCATCATCATAAGGCACTTCTCACTATTCAAGGACAAATTATTTTCCTCACATCTTTGAAGAAACTTTACAAGGTTAGATAAAGCCTCCTCATAGGTTTCCCCATATGTGGTGAAGTCATCCATGTATATTTCCATAAAGCCATGAGAAATATCAACAAAGATACTGATGACTACCCTTTGAAAAGTTGCTGGGGCATTACAAAGACCAAAGGGTAAGACTGAGTAGAAAAAGGTTACCCATGGAAAGGTAAAGGTAGTTTTTGTTGGTCTTCAAGAAGAATCATAATTTCATTATACCCACTGTACCCATCTAGGAATGAGAAATACCTTTTGCCTGCTAAAGAGTCCAACACTTGATCTATGATTGGTAGAGGGAAGTGGTCCTTTTTGGTTGCATTATTGAGTTCTTTGTAATCAACACATAACCTCCAATTTACTCCTTTCTTAGGGACTATCACTAATGGTGAGACCCACTGACTATCCAAGATAGGGTAGATGAAAACGACAGTAAGAAGTTTTTGTAACTTAGTTTTCACTATCTCTCTTAATGCAAGATTAACACATCTTTGAAATTGCCTAATAGGGGCCTTTTCCTCTTTGAGATATATCCTATGAGTGCATATCTTAGGATCTATGCCCTTCATATGTCTGTAATCCCATACAAATGCTTTGGTATGGTCTTTTAATAGCTTGGCTAAGGATGTTTGTTGCAAAGGGTTAAGGTGATTATTAATGTGCAAGCAACGTCCTAGAGAGACTTTTAATTTCTTGGTTAGCTCTACCATAGAAGAATCTGTGAATGAGGGTACTTGAATTTTATGTGGAAGTAATTGATGGTAGAGCTATTTAGCTATAGGAGATATAGACAACTCGTAATCAGGATACACAGGCTTTAGGGAGCAATTATGGGGAGATGAGAAATCAATAGAATTTGAACTCAGTCCAATACTGATTTTGTAGGATGTTAGTGATCATTGTATCTTCTTCTTGAAGCTGTAGGAAGGGGTCTCTTTTTAAAATCATTAACTAAGCTATTGAATTTACTACCTTAGCCTCTTCCCCTATATCTAGCCAAATTGGTGAAGTCAACTCCATTTGTAGTTGGGCATGTGGATATAGAGCTAACTTTTTAGTATGTTGGCCATTAGAGATGGTCATATCTCCTGAGTGACAATCTATATAGGTATCAATAGTGGCTAACTAGGGTCTACCCTGAATGATTAGGAATCCCCCTAATGTGGCCTTGGGTGAAAGTATCATGAAGTCAATAGGGTATGACCAGGATTCTAAGGTTACCACTATATCATCTACCATCCTATCAGGTTTTATTGTAGAAGTATCTACCAACTGTAGGATGGTAGGTGTAGTTTTGAGGTTGGTTAAATTGTTTCATAATATACTTGGTCATAACATTTATAGCCACTCTGAGATCAATCAAGGAATTATTGATGGATGCTCCATTAATGATAACCTTAACAAAAGGGCTACCATGGTCTAAATACTTTGGAACAACTACTTTCCTGAGCATTATGTCTACAATTTTTCCAAAACATGAACAGTTTGGGGATCCTTTCTTTTCTAGCTAGGATTTTGAAAATAGGCTTCTTCGATGGCCTTTCCATAAGTTGGAGCATCCTTGATTTCTTGAAATAATGGGATTTGAACACTAATGTTTTTCAATTGATCAAGTATGTCAAAAGATGTATCCTCAGTAGGCTTTGGAATTTTAGCTTGCAGCCTTTGTGGAAATGGATGAGATGGTTACTGGTTTTGATGAGGTGTTGCGGTTGTTGGGACTACTAGAGTTGGAGAAGATACCTCTGAAGACACCTCTATTATAAAAAAAGGAGTGGGAGTAGGTAGTGTGGTACCAGACCAGAGATGAATGCCATTGGTATGATAGAATAGGTAGGGTATTGGGTAGGATATACTTCATAGACATTTTGCTGTGGAGATGAATGTCTATTGTTATAATTTGGATGAGGCTAGGAAGGAAGCTGAGTAGGCCTTGGGGGATTTGTAATGGCTATAGGAGGTGGTAAAAGTGCCTGCTGTGGTAGCTAAGGAGGTGGATACATAAATAACTAGGGATGATTTGGCCATTTCTGACCTCCTTGCCATTGTTGATTCTACTACCAATTACTCGGTGGTGGCTACCATGTCCCTTGGGGTTGTTTCCAATTCCCTTGAGGATTTTTCCATTAAGGATTTGGATAATTTGTCCATAGTTGTTGAGGATTGTTCCAAGGAGAGTATTGATAATTCATAGGAGGTTTCCATTGATTACTATAAAATAGGCCATTAAAGGTAAGAGGATCCTGATGCATACCTTGTTGCTAAGCCCATGTCCTTCACTGCGCTACAAAGAATACTTGCTCATATTCTCCTTCCATTGGCTTGAAATCAATGGGTATTTTTGCAGCCTCAAGATTAGCAACCATCTTATGCCAATAGTCTCTCTTCTTCTTCTGCAATGGGGGTAGAATTCCACAAAAATAGCTTCATCCTCCTCATGTTTCTTTTTGACTAGCATAGGATCCAACTGTGTGGCCATGTTTTTAATAATGTCTTGCTTGAAATTAGATAGGAGATGTGTTATCTCTGTCTGAGAGGATCCTCCTCCATTTTATTTCCCTATAGAAGAATGATATCCTCATCCTTTCTTGGTAGAAACTCAATAATAGTTGAGGCATATCTTTTTTATATCATCTCATGGAGCTTGGGTTATATCCCCTCTTACCATCAAGTAAAAAGCTACATTGCATTCCTCATTAATACCTCTCAGGAAGAGTAACTTATGAGACTCTTGATTTAGATGATGTTGAGTATTCCTCTTTAAACTAAATAAGAACCTTGACACATGGTCTTCAAGACTTTCTATCTCATTTTGTGTCATCTTAAAGATATTGTCACCTCTCATGTCATTTCCTCTACAATAATCCTTATACTTAGTCAAGAAAGAAGTCTTCATTACATCCAAATCATGAACAACATCCTGACCTAGGCCCATAAACCATCTCAATACAACCTCCTTAAGAGTCACAATAAATAATTTAAGTTTGTGGGTGTCGGTGGTGTAATCATAACTTTGATAGAGGATATCAAACTTGAAGAGAAATGTATCTGGGTCCTCTGTCATAAGGCCATAGAATTTAGGGAGAACTAAGGATGGGATATTCTTGAGATTATTATTATCCCACTGGTTAGTAATAGGAAATAGAAAAGTAGGGGGCTTCGCCATCTTGGGCGGACCTCGAGGTAGATTCTGAGCCTGATAGATGACTAAAGGTAATCAATTTTCTTCTTCTTTATGATTAGGGTATTGATTTATCAAGTTAGCCAAGGATTCAACTAAAGGATGTAGTTCAAGAGGTTCTTCAGGAAGGTAAAATCCTCAGGGTTCACCTTCTGGTGATGATGATGAGGTAGGAAGGTTCAGAATAGCATCCTCAAAGTGACCCTCTTCTTCTTTCAGCTTAAAGATTTCTTCTAACTGGATATTTGGTAGGAATCTTCCTAAAGAATCTCTTCTTCTATACATGCATATAGTTGGAATGGATTTTTGTGGTATTGCAAGAAATTCCTAGAAATAAAAACTACACTATTCTAAAGACAAAAAACAAAAGCATAAACATGGAAACAAATTCTACAGATGGTCAAGTTAGAACTTGGTTCAACACCATCCTTGACAATGGCACCAAAAATGATCAGTTTTTAGAAGGGAGTTAAAAACTAGGCTTATCACCATGACTCAGGGATTGGACATCATAACCGAGCATCTATCCTCCTTGTCATAAAACCTCATTTAATTATCAATCCAAGGAAGTGTTACTTGAAATGGGTTAGCAAAGTATACACACCGATAATTGACTCAAACCATGCTATCTTATGATTGCTACAGGAAAAAAATTCTCTAGAAAATAAATGTATAAATACTAAAGCATGAAGAATAAAAAACTTGAAACTCTAAACCATGATACTTCAGCTGTTTTGCCACTTTGGCTGCAGGAAGCAACAACTAACGAGTGACTTTGGCTGCAGGAACAGTTTCAACACTGGAATTAAAGGAAAAGATGCAGAAATGAAAATTATAGAAAATGAAGCTATCTTAAGTGGATTCCTCACCAAGTGGGCTCCCTTGGATGAGTATCCAGAACTAAATTACATAGTATTAACTCTCAACACTTAATTATCATTGATTCAAGAACAAAATATGATTGTATTCATAAATAATGGAAAAACAACAACATAGTGCACTAGTAGATTCACCACCCTTCCTTAGCCAGTTCTTCTTTCATGACCGAGGTAACTCCTCCAAATTTATTTATGGGTATTTCCTAATAAAATCCCTCATGTTTTTTCTTTTATCCATGATTTATAATTTTTAAATACACACTGGTTCTAACCCTTTGAGTCACTACCCACGTTGTGTAGGAAATTTTAATAGACAAACCTTGAGAATCTAAAGAAAATTCAAACAATACATAAAAAATAGAGTCCCAAATAAAATGAAACACATGTGAATAAGGTGACCTATGAGAACAATTTTTACTAACCCAATAGATACTATGTTGGACTAACCACCAACGTCTCCCTTTGGGATTTGTGACATGGTTTAATAGTCCCATGTGTCTTCTATAAGTCTAGTGGTTGTATCGGGCATTAACATGTCGATCTTTTGGTGCAAATGCAACCACTACTTGTAACAAGTGGTATCAGAGCTTGGTCATAGGTTCGAATCCCCTCGGGTGACGCTGAGGGGGGGATTGTTGGATTAACCACCAATGTCTCCCTTCAGGATTCGTGACATGGTTTAATAGCCTCTTGTGTCTTCTATGAGTCTAGTGGTTGTATCAGGCATTAACAAGTCAATCTTTTGGTGCAATGACAACCACTACTTGTAACATACTAATCTGACAAGTACTGCACCACCTATGGACATTCCCATAGTACAGTCCCCAGCAAAGTCACCATTTTGTTGGCTTCTAATTTAATAATTTTTAAATAACCAAGAGACAACAAACAAAGCACACCTAGGGGTCAGCTATTTCCCATATTTAGCATACTTTATTTGACCTTAGGCCAACTAACAAGGTGACAATTCCTTCTACACTTCTGGCTCTGCAGAACCAAGTCGGGTACACCTGTGATTTGATACTTTTTATTCACAAATCCTTGTTTAAAATCCCTTTAAAGAAGATTTGGTCACATAAAACTTCTTTTACTGAATGATACTAAATAGATCCAAGATCGGCCAATAATGCATCTATTAGATCACTGTATTAAGAGAAGACCATCCTTTAAACCTTTATTCCTCTAAGTAATGATTGAATTGGATTTTTATATTTATTTTAACCATGAAAAACATAAGAACATTTTCCTGACTGCTTAAGAACTGACCAGTGCCTTATCCATTGTTATTATCACAGAGTCACAAAACCACAATGAAGACTATGATCTATTTATTCACTTTGTAAATAAATGTATCAATTGTTATCATGAAACCCCATTATTATAGTATCCTTTATTATATCTTAGTGATCTTATCAAACATAGAAGCAATTACTCAGTTCCTTGAACCAATAAAAGCAATGAAAAGATATACAACCTAAAAGAGTTGCAAATGAAATTTAAGACTTGCTCAAATATTCATAAAATTAACAAAACCATAATAAGAGGAGATAATAGTTTAGACAAAAATATTCCTACAATTATTTTGTATTAATCTCCTTGAGAAAATTACATTCACTATATTGTTCTTCAATAACTCTAACAAAAATAACTCAGAAAATAAGAACTATCAACTTTCTTGATTAAAGATCGAATTCAAATACAGACATGAAAATATTATACCACTGTACACTGTCTAGACCGACCATCTATGACACAAAAATGCTATCACAAAAAGAAATTTGAACCCTTCTCAGTCTTGGAAACCCTTTATAGACATAGGGTTGCAACAAGCTTCAAAACTGGGAAGGTAACACATGTCACATTGTAATAGGATAAAACAATGTTTGTTACAATATGACAAAAAGGTCACCATCAAAACCTTTTACCAACAGAAAGCATGGAAGCTGATGAAAAAGGAGCATCATCTTTGTCTTGATTCTGGTGCTATCTAGACACCTGTCACTCCTAGATGAATCTTGTGCCCACTCATTAAACACAACATCATTAGGCCACTCGAATTGCAAAAAATTTTGTTCTCCCTCAATCAAATGCTTCCACTTGTCCTTCAACTATTTGACCCTTTTACCAAAAGAATCAAAATAAAATATGGCAGTTACAATCTCCTCAATAGCCCTTCCAAAAAAATAATTGCCATCATTAATCACAACTGTAGTAATCCTTGAAGTAAGGGCTGCATGTAACTCCTCCACCCACTCTTCCTGGGTTTTAAGCTCTTTTAAATCTTTTAAAATACAAGGGAACAAATCAAAAAATTTACTAGAATATTCCAAAAGGAGAGACCTAGATTCTTTCTACACAGACTCCCTAGTAATAGAAAACTCCAATAGATTGGTAGTGTGATCATATGTCTATTCAATTTTTTATTCTGTCTTTGATTTCTCCTTGGCCATTGAATATATCTCTTCCATCTTACTCTTCCGACCAATCCATTTATTTAATATCTTCTCCAAATTTGTCTTGTCCTCTTTAAAATAATTTAGAATATCAAAAAAATTAGAAACCCTATAATAAATACTTTTTGTGTCAACAAAAATAAGAAGATGTAAAATATTATCACTGATTTTCACTTCATATCTCTTTACAACTTCTATTTCTAAGGCCTTAATCTTTGCCTTCTCATCTTGCAATTCCTCCTCAAACTAAGCATTAGGGGCCATGGGAGATGGGGGAATATAAATGATAGGGCTTGAGCTAGGTGGTGATGTAGGGGATGATGCAAGTAGTCTTGTAGAAGACTCACTTATTTCAAACTGTAAGGCCGATTGATCTCTAAGCCTAGCAAGTCTTCCCATCAGTTCACTATTTCTTCTTCTTTCACCATCATAAGCTTCCATGTGCTTCTCACATTTGAGCCTAAGCTCTTCCATAATCTGCTTATCCTTCAGTGTTGTGGCCTTAGCAATTTTTTTCATGAATATTTATATATTTTTCTTCCACCATTGAAGTCTCACTCACCCTCTTTACCATCAAACATCCCACCAAAGTTTTGTTGGATCCGTCACCCCTTTTAGTTATATCTTGCTTTTGTAATGACCACATTACAAGAGAAGCATGGTCATCACTGAATACAACTCCCTTTGATGTTATAATGGCCTCTTCCTTTGTATTGTATGCAATGTCAGTCCTCTTTTTGACAACATAAAAAACCATTGCATCAACAATATCCCATTTAGGAAAAATTAAAACCCCTGCATCCATGATCATTTTCCTCCCCTTCGGATGCAAGGGAGGATGGGGAGAGGGGCCAAAGGCACACCCTAACCAGATCCACCTTGCAGAGATCACACGCAGAAGCAACAACACATAAAAGTGAGAGAGAATGCAAAAACTTTCAAATATTATCTTTAAATTGATTATTACATGTCAGGCTGTAAGACCTTCCCAGTTTAGGCCATATATTATAATCAAGTACATAAGTCATCCAACAAGCGATGATCTGCCCACAATCTCTAATATTCTAGCTTCTATCTTCTAACTCCACTTTCTCCCTAAACTCTAACCAAACAACTATATTTATACAAGAGGCTACCGAACAGGTCGGCCTTCAGATCCACCATCAACGAAAAGAACAACCAAATCTAGGTCCACATGCTTCCCAATGATAGATACCAACATGAAATCCACGACCAATAATAAATGCCAAAGTCAGCCTCAACATAAATCCAAAATAAACAACTCGGTAAGAAAAGATAACCGAGCGCCAAACAAGCATCACCGAGCACCAGAGAGATAATCGACCAACCCTGGTAAACAAAGGAAATTGAGCAACACCAAACCAACTCGGTCAAAGCAGGAACCGAGAAACATAGAAAACTTCAAACATATTTTGGTGACACAGGATTGCCAAGGACCCAAGATGCTCTTGCATCAGATACCTAGGGTTATTTGAAATAATTCTACGAATCATGAAGTAGGTACGATCTGATCTAAATCCAACTCAGATTGTGAAATCCATGAACTATCTTCAATCATTCTATTCTTCCACTTTACTAGATATTCCATATACTATTTTCCTCTTGTACTTTTGCCAATTCTTTGCTCCAAAATTTTCTCAACTTCTTCTATCTATTTCTTAGGATAATCCATTGGTACTGTCATGTCTTCATCAAGTTCATGATACGCATACAAATCAGAAATGTTGAATATAGGTGATATATCCATGTCATCAGGTAACTCAACCTCATATGCATTTCCACTATCAAATTTCTTCAAAATATTGTAAGGGCCAAACTTCTTCATTTTCAGCTTCCCATATGTTCCAACAGGAAATCTGCCTCTCTTCAAATGAACCATTACTTCATCACCGATTGCAAAAGTCTTATGTCTTCTTGATCTATCAGCTCTGTCTTTGTATTTCTGAATGCTTTTCTCCAACTTGTGTTTCACATCTTCATGCAATGTCTTCATGTACTCAACAAACTTTACTCCTTCAACACTTCTCTTTCTTTCATCAACAATATCCCTCAAATCTGATATACCTCTTGGTTGTATGCCATTTACAATCTCAAAAGGTATTTTTCTAGTACTCCTATTTACTGAATTATTATATGCAAACTCTGCTTGTGCCAACATAGAATTCCAATTACTCAGTGTGTCTCCAACTAAACATCTCAAAAGATTTCCCAAACTTCTATTCACAACTTCTATCTGTCCATCTGTCTATGGATGAAATGTAGAACTATATTTCAACTCGGTGCCAAACTTTCTCCAAAGGGTCTTCCAAAAGTATCCAACAAATTTACTGTCTCGGTCAGAGATAATACTCCTCGGTAATCCATGCAATCTAAAAATTTCCTTAAAGAAAAGATATGTTATATGTTCTGCATCTAATGTCTTTCTACAAGGTATAAAATGTGCCATTTTAGAAAATCTATCCACAATAACAAATATAGAATCATTACCTCTTACTGTCTTCGGTAAGCCAAGAACAAAATCTATACTGATGTCAATCCAAGGTTTCTCAGGAACAAAAATTGATGTATACAATCCAGTATTCTGACTTACTCCTTTTGCAACTTGACAAATTCCACAACTTTTCACAAATTTCTGAACATCTTTATACAATTGTGGCCAAAAGTATTTCTCCTTAAGCAAATTCAATGTTTTATCAACACCAAAATATCTAGCCAAACCACTACTATGTTTCTCCTTTATCAAATTAGTTCTCATTGCTCCTCTCGGTATACACCACTGAATACCTTTAAACAACATACCTTCTTGAATAAAATATTCTTCCCATTTAGTACTCGGTTGATCTTGAATAGGTGCTTTGCACTTTCTCCACGACTCAGAAAAATCATGATCAAATTCATAAGAATCTCTCATGTCATCAAAGCCAAGAACTTCAATTTTCATCTTGGTCATCAAAGATCTTCTTCTACTTAATGCATCGACAACTCAGTTAGTGACTCCACTCTTATGATTTATCACAAATGTATAACTATGCAAATACTCAACCCATTTCATATGTCTCTGATTCAACTTATTCCTACTACCCAAATATTGTAAAGCCTTATGATTGGTATACAATACAAATTCACTCGATATCAAATAATGTCTCCATTTCTTCAGTGCTTGATCAATAGCATAGAATTCTTGATCATACACAAAATATTTCATTTTTGCATCATTCAACTTTTCACTAAAGAAAGCAACAGGTTTACCTTCTTGACTCAATACAGCTCCTATTGCACTTCCACTTGCATCACATTCCACTTGAAATACCTTATTGAAATCAGGAAATTCCAAAATAGGTAATTCAACAACCTTCTACTTCAGAGTCTCAAAACTTTTATCAGCTCCATGTGTCCACTTGAATTCTCTTTTATCTCCTCTCATAGTCTCAGTCATAGCATTACAAATTAAACTGAAATTCCTAATGAACTTTCGGTAAAAACTTGCCAAACCATGAAATGATCTTACCTCACTAGCATTCTTAGGTGTAGGCCAATTCAAAATAGCTTCAACCTTTTTAGGATCCATTTTCAAACCATCAGCTGAAATCACAAATGCCAAATACACAATCTCCTCTTTCATGAATGAACACTTTTTCAGATTTATCAACAACTTTTCTTCTTTCAACCTCTGCAATACTTGTTAACATGCAACAAATGTTCTTCTCTGGTCTTACTGAATATTAGAATGTCATCCAGGTATACAATCACAAACTTACCCAAGAATTTCTTCAAAACCCCTTTCATCAATCTCATAAAATTACTCGGTGCATTAGTTAAATCAAAAGGCATAACAAACCCTCATACAAACCTTCTTTTGTCTTGAAAGTAGTCTTCCACTCATCACCTTCTCTGATTCTGATCTGATGATACCCACTTTTCAAATCAATTTTGGTAAAATACTTTGCTCCAGTCAAACTATCCATTATGTCATCCATTCTCAGTATAGAAAACCTATATTTCATTGTTATCTTGTTGATTGCTCTAGAATCAGTACACATTCACCATTCTCCATTCTTCATCGGGGCCAATACAACAGGTACTGCACAAGGAGTCAAAATTTCTTTGATCAAACTTGTCTGCAACAACTCTTGAATCTGTTGGTTCAATTCTTGATTCTTAGTAGGTGTCAACCGATGTGGTACCTTATTTGGTAAACTAGCTCCAGGGATTAGATCCATGCAATGATCAATGCTTCTGTTCGGTCGAAAACCATCAGGTACATTATCAAAAATGATCTCACTCTACTTGGTGAGTAACTTATCATTCTCCTCAGGTATACTATCCTCTGTTTTCTTACTCGGTTTGTTAGGAATCACAACAAAACATACATCATTCTTCTTCAAATCCTTAACAAACTTTCTTCCTTCCATCAAGCAAAATTTTACAGATGTGCAAACATTACTAATAGGTTCTTCAATCAAAGGCAACAAAACTTGTCTTCTTCCATCAGCCCAAATAGTATATTTATGAAATCTCCCATCATATATAGCATGTCTATCATATTGCCAAGGTCTACCCAACAAAATATGACAACAATCCATAGGCATGATATCACATAACACTTTATCATAGTACTTTCCAATTTTTAAATTCACATAACATTGTTCACTTACCAAGAGTGTATGCTCATCTTTGATCCATGAAATATGATAGGGCTTTAGATGTTCCAACCTTTTCAAATGCAACTTTGTGACCATTTCCTCAGATGCCAAATTCTCTGAGCTACTAATGTCAATGATTACCTTCCAAACTTCATCAGAAACTCTACATCTGGTCTTGAAATTTTTTTTCCTTATCGGATCTTCCTTTTTACCTTCACTCCAAAGTGCTCTCCTTACCATCAAGTTATTTTCCTTCTCAGGTTCATTCGGTGACTCTTCTTGCACCAAAGCATTTCTATTGTTACCGACCTTACTTGCATGTGTACATTCAAATGATCTATGCCCTACTTCTCCAAGATTGTAACAAGTTCCTCAGAAACCACCTCTGTTATAACCACCTCGGTAGTTATTGCCTCTACCTCTAGATGAACCTTCACCTTTCCACTTGGTCTTGCCTTTATCCAGATTTATCTTTTTAGGTTCAGATCTACTGTTTTCACCATGAGATCTACCTCTTCCTCTAGGGAATCTTCCACCTCTACCTCTTTGTCTTTGCTCATGTCTCTTGTTTAATTTATCCTCATCTTTTAATGCAAATTGATAAACCTCTTTAATGTTCTCCAATTTGACCAAACTGATTTCTTCTTGGATGGAAACTCTCAAACCATTTAGGTGTCTAGCAATTCTTTCCACATCATTTTCATCATGTCCAGATCTGATATCTAATCTATAGAATTCCTCAGTATATTATTTTATCGAGACATCTTTCTGCCTCAAACTTTGCATTCGTTTAACTAGGTTAATCCAATAATCACAAGGTAAGAACTTTCCTTTCAATTTATTCACCATTTTATTCCATACCTTGATTTTTTCTTTGCCTTTCCTTTTTCTGTCCAACTGCAGATGTTCCCACCACAAGGATGCATGACTCTTCAACTTTGTGCTTGCAATTTTCACCTTCTTTTCCTCAGATATATTCTCATACTCAAAATAATTTTCCATCTTGGTGATCCAGTCCACCAATTCATCATAATCCAATTTTCCACTATACTTAGGAGGATTAAAGTGTGGTGTAGACTTCAAATTTTTCAAAGCCTTCAACAATATTTCCTCACCTTGATCCATCGTCGGTGTAGGTTCTACATCACCTTGTTCTTCCTCAATTTCATCATCACTAACATCTTCAAGATGTCTTCCTCTCCTCTGGGTTGTTTCAACAACTTCTAATCTAGCAGCAAGTTGTCTCAACATGTTTTCCAATCCTGGATCTGCATCTCACCTCCCATAAACCATCTTGAAACCCTCTACAATTGCAGGTCAGATCGCAATCTACTACCCCACAACAAATCAACTAGGGCTTGACAAGAAGGAACCCTCAAACTTAGATTTGCAAACTTAGATCCATATCTCACCTTGCTTTGATACCACCTGACGCAAGGGAGGATGGGTAGAGGGGCCAAAGGCACACCCTAACCAAATCCACCTTGAAGAGATCACACATAGAAGCAACAACACACAAAAGTGAGAGAGAGAATGCAAAAAATTTCATATATTATCTTTAAATTGATTCATACATGTCAGACTGTAAGGCCTTCCCGGTTTACGCCAAATATTACAATCAAGTACATAAGTCCTCCAACAAGTGAGGATTTGCCCACAATCTCTAATCTTCTAGCTTCTATCTTCTAACTCCACTTTCTCCCTCAACTCTAACCAAACAACTATATTTATACAAGAGGTTACCAAACAAGTCGACCTTTAGATCCACCATCAATGGAAGGAATGACCAAATCTAGGTCCACATGTTTCCCAATGATAGATACCAACATTAAATCTATGACCAATAATAAATGCCAGAGTCAACCTCAACAGAAATCCAAAATAAACAACTTGATAAGAAAGGATAACTAAGTGCTAGACAAGCATCACCGAGCGACAGGGAAATTCACCGAGCACCAGAGAGATAACCAACCGACCTCGGTAAACAAAGGAAATTGAGCAACACCGAACCAACTCGATCAAAGCAGGAACCAAGCAACACAGAAAACTTCAAACATATTTTGGTGACACAGGATTTCCAAGGACCCAAGATGCTCCTTTATCACCTTCTAAGGGGTAATCCTACTGAATTCATCAAGAATTTCCTTCTTTATTTCTTCTTTAATGACAGAGTCCTCTTTAACAAGTTTCTCTGCTTGTCTCTTCTCACATCTTATCTCAAAATTGGATATGCTCACTCTCCAAGCAAATTGCACAAAAGCCCTAGATCTAACAAAATTATCATTAGACAAAAATTTGTTGTAAGATTCCCTACTAATAGAGTCAAGCTCTTTACCTTTGAATTCTGCATCTGTAAGGTCCATGGGAGGGACGACTGGCTCCTCTGGCATTCCTTCCTACAATTTTGATTCTGTTAGAACAAGATCACCTGCACTACCAAGTTAAAATAATTGTTCTGTTGCTTCTTGTTCATTCAGAAAATGTAGTGGGGACTGGGAAGGTTAATATGCTTCCTCACTAGGCTAGGTAACTTCCTCCACTCTCTTTCTCTTTGGTAATGAGCTAACAGGAGATTTAGATGCATGCCTCTTATATGGTACACACACATGAGGTGGTGATGGCCTCTTTTCAACCCTTTTTCCTTTATCATCTATATCTTGTTTGGGATTTTATATTACACAATACCCTACCCTTTGTTGTATCGCATAAGCTCCTGGAGAAATTGTGGGTACAAGTGCAATTCTTTTCATTACTAGATTGGCCTAATAAGGATTGGCCTCAATCACTTTGGCCTTCTTCTCATTCAAGACACCCATGATCTCTTCAGAACGTGTCATTAACTTATTAATCTTTTCACCAAAGGGCCTAATATCCCCTAGAGGGTTGTATCTACTATCAAAGTAGTTAACAAAATCAAGGGTTCTCTTATAAACCAACCAAATCTCTTTCCTTACCTCCTACTATTGGAGAGAGAACTCATTCCTTATAATATCTTCTTGGAAATTTAATTGATGAGCCATATCCCTTTCCTTTACTCTCATCCTAAACATTTGGAAAAATCCCTTGGGATCAAAAAACCTTTCAACAGATGTCCTCATGCCTTAGGGCTTTAAGACTTTACTCAAATGAACCCAACCCACTTTGGCAATTACAAAATGGTGGGCCATAGTGTAGGATGGAAATTTTTTGCCTCTTCCCCTCCTTGTCAACTCCCTCTCCTTCAAACAACCTATCTGCCACAAAATCTCTGTAAGGCCTATCTTTATAGGGACTTGGTAGGGAAGAATATGAGGGGTACCCTTGAAGCCATAAAATCTGAATATAGTCAAGATAGGGTACAAAATAACATCACTCCAATTGTGTACTATCTTCAACTTAGAAGAAAACTCCTTGGGCCTGATGAAATCTAGGAGAACCTTTGGGATTCTAGAGTTCTCATGCAAGAAGAGTGACCTTAGCCTAGAGGCAAAAACCTTGTCAAATATGAGGAAGCTAGCATCAGTTCTATCCCAAGATAAATCCATACTCCACAATTATACTGACAATTCCTCACCATCCTTGCTTTACCAAATCCATATCCTTCTCAAAGAATGACTCCCCTTAAATAAAAACATGTGCATAAGCATGGAGTACCATCCAAAGGGTTGATCAACCTTGGCCTTCTCAATGCCAATCAAACCATTATGTATAAATTCAGCAATAAAAGGAGCAAAATCAAAATTAACTCCGACAAGAGGATGCATGATCTGAATCATCATAAACATGAAATAGATGGGCATTGGATCAATCTCATCCTCACCAAAATCTTGCACAAGGAAATGTACACTCCTAGGGTACAAGGGTTTGAAATAATTCTTCAAGAAACTCTCGGGGGTATTAGCACCAAGTAACATCAAACCCCCAATAATTAAAATTTTTTCCCTTAGTGGGCCACTTCTAATGAAAACTCTCTGAGCCTCATAAGTTTCCTTTAGTTTATCAAAGTCAATAGGCTCATGGTATTTAGTAGGTGTGCTTAACCTAAAAAATGAATATATTTCATCATTAGTAATAGAAATAAGAGATGTTCCAAATTTGTTCCAAACAACCCTAGCTACTGGTTCATAACACTTAACAACAAGCATTAATAAATCAACATCCATAAAAACCCCTGGAACGACCAACTTTCCCATATCTAGCTCCCATGCATTACAATGTGGAGCATATGAATTCCTCTGGCTAAACCACACCTTAAAAATATTGAGATCACTTACACCTGTGTGTGCATCCTTTATCCAATTAATCTTATCATATAACTCTTCATCAATTTTCAGACGGGGTGCACTAGGGATAAGTTTCTTTCATGTTGCTACATCATTTGTGGAATGATCCAATTGAACTAGGAAATCATCATATACAACCCTATCCTTGTACTCAATTTTACCAGTGAAATCCCATTGTGGTACCATCTCTTAAAAACTAGGGTTTTTTCTCTTAGATATATCACACAATTTCACAAAACCCTTACAACTACAGGTTCACAAATGAGCTCACTTGTTTTGCACTTCAGAATCTGTAATTCTAAAAACCATGAAAGATTCTTTCGTCTGCAAATTCTCAACTATGTTGCTCTCAGAAAATAATTCTGCTCTGTGTATGCTGAAAACTTTGTGAAATGACACATGAGAAAATAACTATTTACCCCAACAGCTAAATTGGTTGCACACTTCTCATTAAGTTTTAGAAGAATAGAATTGAATGCTTCTAGTGGTCGAAACGTGCCTTTTGAAAAATTTGAATTCTAGTCATCGATGAAATTTTCATGCAAATAGATCCTATGGCTCAGATCACGTTATTAAACGTTGGGTCGACCTTGAAAGTCAGCTCAACAAGTTGACCAATGAGAAAACAACATAAAGTTACCACCTGGCAAGAAGATGTCACCACACTTTTACTTTTTCACCTTGGACAAGCAACATCATGTTGTAAAGCCGCGATGGTAAAAGATCTTGCAAGTTCCTTTCACGGGCTCACAACAGCCGTCAGATCTCATCTAACTATATCTGCATCTCACTTACACTTTGTAACTTGCTAAATCTATGTGGCAATCAGTCATGAATCCGGGATGGATAAAGGTCTTACAACTTTTTATTGTAGGTTCACAATAATCGTTAGATCATCTAGATCCTTCCTTTCTTTAATTGCTCCTCAGACCGAGCAACACATCATCACCAAGGACACACAACACTTATTCGTGAAGCCATAATAAATAAAAGTCTTTCAACTTTTCTTCATGGTAACGGGCCAACCATTACATTGAATTTGATCTAATCGACATCTATCACTTGTTTTGAGCTCCGACCAGGGTCCACCACCTATGAGGTGTCACACACTTGTGATGTTGTGAAGAATAAAGATCTTATAACTTTTCATTGTGGGATCACGCACACCGTAGGATTAAAAAGGCTCGGACTCGGTTTACCACATGCCATGACTTAGGTAAAATTAAGATCAACCGGGAACTTAGGAAAATATTAGAAGGGGCCCTCTAGGTTTTATAAATTTTAAAAGACTTGGCCCCGCCCAATGACTTAAAACATGTGACATAAAATGGCTTAAGTGAAACAAAAAGTAATGAAGAAACAGAATAAAGTAGGGTTTTTTGGACTTAGCCAAATTTATTTTGAAACCCTATGCACATGAAAAACCCTATTTCTTCAACCTAGGCAATTTTTAACAAATTTTGCACTCTGATATGAAAATTGACTAACACCTTGCAATGCTTCTCTTCCTCCCAAGAGGAAATCTTGACCTCTTTCTTATGACAAGACCTCCCCTATGGTGGTTTAAGGCCTTAATGCGATGGATAATGTGGACTTTTATCAACGTTGTTGGTTGGTTTGTAAATTTGCTAGTTTTTGGCCTTCTCTACTGGATCTTCATCATTGGGTGAGTGATTCTTGGACACCCTTAGTTTCTGGTAACATTGAGTTTTTCCCTTGTTCTAAGGGGTTTTATTGCTTCTTTTATTTCTTTTGATGACTAAGATTAGGTGTTGATAAAGTTGTGGGCTTGGGGGACTTACTCTCCTTTGGCCAAAACTTGGACAGTCTCCTTCAACCCTCTTACTGACTCACTAAGTGTGCATCCAATGTGGGTTTGTATTCCCAATTTTCCCCTTCATTTTTGGGAAAATTCTTGTTTTGAGGCCATCGACAACTCTATTGGCCTTTTTTAAAAGGTGGATGATACTACAGATTCCATGGGTTTGCCTACCTTTGCATGCATATTGGTTGACATTGACATCTCCAAACCTCTTCTTGGGGATGTGGTTCTCATGGTTGGGGATAGGCCATTGAATCAATCATTGGATTATGAGGGTCTCCCCTTTTGTTTTTGTTGGTGCTTATCTACTAGTCATTTGGCAACAAATTGTTCTCTCTCACGTTGTAAAGGCACTGCCACTTTGTGGAAGGAGATTGATGGTGATCATTTGGTTGTCCTATCTTTTAAATCTTCCTCCAATGACTCTTCGCAAGCTGATGACGACTCTCCCTAGGATGATGCTACTCCTGTTGATTTGGCCTTCTCAAACGTTGTCGATCCTACTCCACCTTGTGTTATTGGTGCAACCCCCTCTGGTCACGTGTACATTTGTCTATCTACTACTCGTGCTCTGCTCCAATCTTTGGGTGATGATGTGCAATCTTGTCAATTGTCTACCCCTTGTGCTAGCAGTTTCACAAATATGGTTTCCCCACTTGCTACCCTTTTGCTGATAGTCCCACAAAGAGGATTTCCCCAATTGCTATCCCTTGTGGCAGGAATCCTAGTAATAATATTATCTAGATGGTTGTTCACCGGTGTAGGAGAAATCATTCTTCATTTTCTCATTCTGTTTCCCACGTTGTGGGTGAATTGTCTACCCACTCTTGATGTGGGTTATTAAATGTTATGTTAGTGTGTTGTTAATGGTCTATTATTGACTTTGTTCTAAATAGTCTTTTTGGTTTGTCTTTGTAAGAACCAACACCCTTATTTTATTGCTATTTAATATAAAAAAACATTTGAAATACCTCAATAAAGACACTCTCAAAGCTATGAAACTCAACTTCTCTTCAAACTTTTCCTTACCTCCTTCCATTAATTTGTTTTAATACACTACACTTCCTCAACCAAGACAAAACAACAAATTATTAGAAATCTTGAAATGCACCTAAGCAATTATACAACTATCATGTACAAAAATCTTTCGCCCTAAGCTTTGTAGTCTAAAAGACTTCATCAAGTCCTCTAGATATTTTTTGCTCTTAACTAAACAACCACCAATTTTCAAATCATAGATTTATCTTTAACAAAAAAATAAAAATAAATGAACTATGTTGCCAATCCAAATTTACACGATCAAAACTCGACAACCCAACACAAAAATATTCATCAAATGACCAAATCTTTCAAATCTCTTTTCCCACATTATTAAAAACATTATCTATTCAAAGGTGAGTAATCTTTCTAGAGAAAATCATTTTCTCGAAATTGTATGCTTTCCAAAAAGAAAACCCAATTAATATTAATTTAATAAATAAAACTCTTGCTGCCAAATAAAGCCCAATCATCGAATCATCACCTACGAAAAAAACAAAGATGGGCAATAATTACATTAAATGAATATGATACAAGAAACCATTAAAATATTTATATAAAACAAGATTTGTGCAAGCATATTCTCACTCACGTAACTCTCGCTGCAAACCACTTATTTTTTTCCTCCAAAACACTTGATGTACAATCTTCTTATAAACACTTCAAAGTACTTTGATATCCCAAATTACAGCCACATTTTCTATAAACACTTCTCTATGGTAAACTTGCTATAAATTTTCATCATTCCAACCATTTAGTGATCTACCTATCATTAAATTAATAGAAATGTCAATGGTTAGGTCGCAATCATCTTATTTCTCTTCTTTTTTTTTTATAATTATTATTTTTTAAATGAGAAATGGATAAAATTGAAGATTATGATTGGTTCTTCAATCTGAATGTAGAGTAGAACAATTATAATTTAAGTTATGCAAATTAATTAATAAGAAACATTATTTACACATTGTTGCTGAATAAAGAATAATTGAATCAAGACGAACCTACTAGAACAATCCTTATTGAATGTAAGGCTCCCCTCCACACCAAAAATAATAAAGCCTATATCATAACCCAAACAACTTTAGTAAAATAGATTCACTTCATCCATCCTAATTTGAAGAAATCAATTCTTTATACACTTACTATTCAAATTGCTAATACTAATAAATTGCCAAATGTTCAAGATGCTTAATTAATATAAAAAATCAAAACGAGGAGAAAAGTGGAAGCTACTAAGTTTTCACTGTTGCACTATGAAAATACAAGGAGGAAAGTGGAATATTCTTTGCTTTTACCATTGTATTATAGTACTTATTTTCAAAATTGTGTATGCTACCACCATTAACCACCTAATGTGTGATGTGTCCTTTTCAAGTTTAGATATGACTAGACCATTAGATTAAATAGATGAGGAAAGGTGGATACTACTCAATTTTCACTATTGAATTATAAAGCTAATCTTCAAACTATGTATGTGAGAGATATCTACCATTAATCACTTGATGTGTCCTTTCTCATTTTAGGTATGACTATCATTAGATTAAATATGGGCAAGTATTCAATTCTCACCATTAAATTTCAATACAAATTTTCAAGACTAAATAGGCAAGAAATATGTATCATTAGCCACGTAATCATCCTTTCACATCTTATGTATGACTATCATTAGATAAAATATGAGGGTAAAAGTAAATAGTATTCAGTTTTCATCATCGAATTTCAATACTAGTTTTCATAACTATGTATGCAAGAGATATCCACTATTAACGACCTAATATCCTTTCTGATTTTAAGTATGACTATCATTAGAATCAATAGAAAAAAAAGTGAATAGTATTCAATTTTCACCATTGAATTTCAATACTAATTTTCATAACTATGTATGCAAGAGATATCCACCATTAACGACCTAATATCCTTTCTGATTCTAAATATAACTATCATTAGAATCAATAGAAAAAAAGTGAATAATATTCAATTTTCACTATTGAATTTCAATACTAATTTTCAAAGCTACTCATACAAGAAATATCCACCATTAACCACCTAATATATCTTTCTGATCTTACATATATGAATATCATTAGATTAAATATGTAAGACACTAAACTGTTCACCATTAGATTATGATAGTAATTGATGTCTAGCATTAGCAACCTCATATGTCCTTTCTGATCTTGAACATGACTACCATCAGATGACCTCCATATACTGAGATCCCGTGCCATAATGTCCTTACATGTGCTTTGTCCTTTCCTGAAGATGTGGGAATAGACAGAAAGAAATTTAAAAGTGCACAGAAGTGGGTACGAATGTTTCACTCAAAGTATAGTGATTTCTCTTAGTAGTTTTTAGGACGTAGCACAAACAGGAGTAAACTAAAACATGGCAGTAAATTGTATTTTTGAGGAGAAAAGCACTTATCCAGGGTGGTATGAGAAGCATGTGATGATTTCAGGACTGGTGTGTGGGGTAGTTGAAACAAAACATACAACCTTGTCTTGACTCTCCATCTCACAAAACCTCCAAAACAAATTCCTCAGAGCAGCCTTTAAACCTTGGGATTCTTAGCTACCTTTCAGTCCCACATTGGTTGCCATGCTCCAATCACTTGATTGCCACCAACATTCTGTTCATAACATTTACACTCCCTTTAATGCAAAAATTTAACTCTTAGATGAAAACTGAAAAAAAGGGTTCATTGATTATCCTCCCACTACCATTCAAAATAGTAAAGTTATTATTATGCTGACAGGTTTATAGTGCCAAAATACAAAAGGATAGGGTTGATTTAGCCTTGATTGAATGGTGAGTAGGACTAGTCAGGGACCGTTGAGTAGGTCACAAGATTTGTTTTCTTGTGTTTTAAGTTGGACCCAATTCAAAAGTTTGTCTCATATTAGCATAAAATGCTGAGAATGATTGAATCTGCTACCTTAAAGAGATTGTACAGATATTAAATGATAGAAAAACTAAGCCAGAAGTCCTGAGTCCTGGTCTTTTAAGGGCAGTGGTGGTATTCATGCATGATAAAAACCCATTGGGTGCCTAACTTGTGGAATTAACAAGGTTGGCTAAGAACCAATTTGGGGGCGGCTTGGTTGAGTTCTACATTTTGATATTCTGCCCAAATCCCCACATATGCCAATTTGTAAGAATCCTAGGTAGGTTTTAGACCATGTTGGCCAATGATGTGGAATTTGTATTAGTCAACATTTGAGATTTTGTGAAGATGCTCACTATGGTGAGTATGCTAGATAGGCATTTGATTGAAACATCATTGTTTTTCATGGGTTTCAGAAGGTGTTTGGGTTCTTTTTACTGAAACTCTTTGTTAAGTCTATATTTTGAATTCTGTTGGTAGAAATCATAGCTAGTTTTAGATCATGTTGGCCAATGATGTAGAATTTGTCTTAGTCAACATGTGAGATTTTGTGTTCAGGTTCACTATAATGAGTGTGCTAAATAGGCATCTGATTGAAGTATCATTGCTTTTCATGGGTTTCAGAAGGTGCTTGGCTTCCTTTTACTGAAGCCCTTTGTTGAGTCCATATTCCAACATATTATGCTGGAATCCTGTCATATGCCAATTTGTAGAAATTCTAGCTAGTTTTAGACCAGATTGGCCAATGATATGACTGAAGCCCTTTGTTGAGTCTATATTCTAACATATTCTGTTGGAATTCTGTCATTTGCTAGCTAGTTTTAGACCAGAATGGCCAATGATATGGCATTTATGATGTGGAACTTGTCTTGTCAAGATGTGAGATTTTGTGTTTAGGTTCACTATAATGAGTGTGCTAAATAGGCATTTGATTGAAATATCATTGTTTTTCATAGGTTTCAGAAGGTGCTTGGTTTTCTTTTACTGAAGTTCTCGGAACCTTGAGTCTATACTTTGATATTCTTTTAGAATCCTATCACATGCCAATTTGTAGATACCCTAGCTAGTTTTAGACCATGTTGGGCAATGATGTAGAATTTGTCTCAGTCAAGATGTAGATACCCTAGCTAGTTTTAGACCATGTTGGGCAATAATGTAGAATTTGTCTCAGTCAAGATGTGAATTTTTGTGTATTGATTCGCTATAATGAGTGTGCTAGATAGACATTTGATTGAAATGTCATTGTTTTTCATGGGTTCCAGAAGGTGCTTGGCTTCCTTTTTCTGACCCCAATTTCACTTCTTGCAGATAATGACAACATTGCTGAGAAGCAGCAGTACATCGATTGCCACCCTATTATCAGTACTGAATGAATATAATGCATATGCTTATTCATCCTGAATCCTGATCTAAGCACAGGTTCTGGCTTGTGTGTTGATCTTATCATATCATATGCCAATTTGTAGGAATCCTAGCTAGTTTTAGACCATGTTGACCAATGCTGTGGAATTTGTCTCAGTCAACATGTGAGATTTTGTGTGTTGGTTCACTATAATGAGTGTGCTAGAGAGGCATTTGATTGCAGTATCACTGTTTTTGATGGGTTTCAGGTGGTCTTTGGCTTCCTTTGACTGACCCCAACTTCACTTCTTGCAGATAATGACAACATTGCTAAGAAGCAGCAGTAGATTGATTGCCACCCTATGCTCAGGACTGAATGAATATAATGCAGATGCCTATTCATCCTTAATCCTGATCTAAGCACAGGTTCTGGCTTGTGCTTTGATCTTATCATATCATATGCCGATTTGTAGAATCCTAGCTAGTTTTAGACCATGTTGGGAAATGTTGTGGAATTTGTCTTAGTTAAGATGTGAGAATTTGTGTGGAGTTTCACTATAATGAGTGTTCTAGATGGGCATTTGATTGAAATATCATTGTTTTTGACGAGTTTCAGAAGGTGCTTGGTTTCCTTTGACTGACCCCAACTTCACTTCTTGCAGATAATGACAACATTGCCAAGAAGCAGCAGTAGATTGATTGCCACCCTATGATCAGTACTGAATAAATAAAATGCATATGCTTATTCATCCTGAATCCTGATCTAAGCACAGGTTCTGGGTTGTCTTTTGATCTTAGGATGATCAAGATGAAGGACACCAAATTCATCTGTGCATCCCCTGCTTCAACTGCTGTGTGCATGAGTATAGAGAACAGATCTGTGGTGAGGCCAGGCAGTAGAGCTTTGGAGCAAACACAGCTTTTGGAGAGGCAAAGAAGCAGGGTTTCAGAGACCCATCATGCTAGAACTGATGAACTTCACTACAGTAGAAATGGAGAACAGAGTAGTGATAGGAGCTATCAAAGAGCTAGGCTCCAAAGAACTCACAGTATGCCAGCTACCAAGAACATGTCTACAGTTGGTAAAGTTGAACAGAACCTGTCTACTCTGATCCCTAGACCTCAGAACTTATCTGGTCTGTCTCATCATCAAGACAATCATCCAAAAGCATCTGCAACCACAGAGGTACGGAAAATTATACAGTTAGATTAGGCCCATTAGTTAATGTCAACAATATGTTACAAAGATTTAATACCCAACTGATAAAATCATAAAATCTTTGTTGAACACTGTCAAACCTTTTTCACGAGTATGTATAATAGTACATAGCTTTTTTGTCTTGTAGGTTATTACAACTACTTATCTCTCTATCTCTGTATAGTATAATTTTGCTTTTATTAATTGGTAATCTTTTGTGGAATTCTTTTGTTTCTTTGAAACGTTGAAAATTATAGTTTTGTAACATAGGCTTCAATTATTAGTTGTTAATAATTTTTTTAAGTTTATGTAATATTTAAAAGATTGTTTCTGAAATTAATTGTGTAAGTTTTTATATTGATTTTATGAATCATTGAGTGTACTTTGAGATAACAATAAAAAATATACATAGTTTTTGATATAGAAAGGAACAAAAATCAGGATGCTGTCCTTTAGTACAATGTCTAAAGGACGACAGTCAGCAGATTCACACTGTCAACACCAGAAACATAGATAATTGATTCCAATCTAACATATTTCTTTTTGAATACCATTATCATTTGCAAAACAGTTACTGACAGATACAATGCATTTGTTTTAACAGGTGGTGGTAATGAGGGTTGCTCTGCACTGTAAGGGATGTGCAGGGAAATTGAAAAAACATATTTCTAAGATGGAAGGTAAGGGCAATATATTTTTTATTAGTTTACACAAATAATAAGGTTGAGATAGATTTTCACAGCTCATAATGATTATTGCTTTGTTTCCAAATTGATTAGATTTTCTCTCTATTGTAACCTCATCAAGATGATGGGTCATGAATTATGATCCAAATTTATTTTTTAAACAAAATCTTACACGGTAGAATTCCAAAACAAAACAATAATAATAAGCTCACTATATCATCAAACTATTATATTTAAGTAGAAAAAAAGTTATAGCTATCTGATACCAATTGGGGAATATATACAGGTGTGACATCATTTGCCATAGAGTTGGAGGAGAGGAAGGTAACAGTGGTTGGCAATGTTTCTCCCATGGGAGTGTTGGAAAGCATTTCAAAGGTGAAAAATGCTGAGTTCTGGCCTACCTCAGATAACCTGTGAAAGTAAAGCACCATGGACATTCTAGGCTGATGTTTTTGGCAGTAAAGGGAATGAAGCACAAGGTTTGATATATAAGACTTATTTCTGTATTTTTCTTGCTTATAAACTCTATGGACTACTGAAAGATTATAGCTCTTTCATACCATGGTGATCCAGTGTATGAGAGCAATCCATGTAGTAATAAGAAGTATATTATCTGTTTCATTTTTGTGTACTGAAAATACCATCTTCATAATTGGTTCTCATACTCTCTCAAGGTCCTTCAATAGAATGTACTTTTAATAATGTTTTGATAGAATATTTATTTTATAATAAATAAAAAATTAAATATACATAAAACTATATTTGAGTTTTATTTGTACGGGCTAGAAAGGAAGGGATTAGTTCATTTTCTTCAATGGAAATTGTCTACAAATTATTTCTTTTTGTCTCTTTTTTAAATCACTATTTTTGAGTTCAGTTTGAAATGTTGATGAAAAATATTAAATGAAATCTAAAAATAATTCATATTAATATCATTTTTAAAAGAGTTCTCCTATCAATGATTTAATAAAATAAAACAAAATTTATTGTAGATGATGGTTGTGAACAGAAATATTAAGTTTTCAATTTATTTTAAAAAAAACATATTTGAATGGCTCATCTTATGTTAATGTCATTTATTTTAAAACTATCATCAACAATTTAATAAAATAAAATAGAATCTATTATGGATGTTAGATATGAATATAAAATACTTTTAAAGATTTTTTAGTTTATTTTTTAACTTTGAGAATAATTTGTATGGTCTTTATTTCTTCCTCTTACATTTTAATTTAATATATTTTAAATAAATTATTATTAAGCTCTTATATTGCAAGCAATAGTTTATAGTATTTTTGTGTTTGAGATATTTTCTTCTCTATTAAAAAGGAGTACTGAGATTTAATTTTAACCTTTTATCAAAGCAATATTATTGTAATAGTGCGATTTCTATACTCATGTCATTTCATGTTTAGTTGTGGGTGTATTTTGATTAGAGCGTCGTTATATATTGTATGATATTGTACAAAGTTGGCCCCCTTACCTTATTTCACCTACCTATCCACCACACATATTTCTATCCACTTACCATTTACGACATCTATATGTTTACAAATCCTTATAAGTTGGCATACCTTCTTATTTATTAGCTCATTTGTGCATACACTTTCATACACACATTATTTAGTCAATTCAATATTCTAGGAAAATTTCATAGTCATGGGTGCATCCTTGTAGTTGTGGACATGTCCAAGTCCCAATTTAAATATTTAAATTCAATTTTATCTAGCTCCTAACTAATGCATGATGTCTCAATGTGCAAGCATTTAAAGGCATTCAATGCATTCATATGAACCATCTTATCATTCAAAATCTTTCATTTTACAAAGCTTCATTTTTTTGTTTTGGCATCCAATTTGAGAATGCCTTTTTTTATGGCAAATATTTTAAATGGACCTTTATTTTGTACTTTTGTTAATCCTCATGTCTTATATTCCTACATTTTATTGTTCACTTCATTGTTTTGACGACTTATGTGTTGTCATTCTTAAGCTTCATAATGAAAATCATTGTGCTCTAGTCTAAAGTCCTTTGTGAAAGATGATGTCTTTTACCTTCGTCCCTACATTTTTATTATATTGAAGGCAACTTGTTATCAATCACAATGTATCAATTGAAAAATTTACTAATTATTAATGCTTTTTTTTGCATATTGGTCATGAGGGGTTGCATGCATGTTCACTTTTCTTGTGAAGAGTCCAACATATCAATATAATTTGCATCTTCAATACATATATTTCAAAGATAAGATAGGTGGTAGTTGCAGACACCCAAAATTGACCATCATCATTACTTGACTATTTTCTTTGTAATTGATTGAATATAACTATAATTATTCAATTAATTATTTAATTTCCATCTTTCTATTAATTGAATAGTAATTTATTATTTAACTAATATAACCATTATTCATCACTGCTTACTCGCACCTGATTCTAACCTAAACTATTTAATAACTCATCTCTTATAGTCCACCTTAGGTAAATAAATCCAATTATTTATTTGCCTAAGACCCCCATCCTCAACCCTTAAAATTAAATAAATATCTTCATTATTTAATTATTTATATTTTCTACACTTTTTATTAAGTGAGATAAAATAAATTAGGCCTTTATCCCTCCACTACACATGGTGAATCCTACTCAAAACCTCTCATATCAATGTATTTCTCCAAATTGTACATAGGTATGACCTTTGTACTCAAAGCATGGGCATATGTACGTGTCACATGGTCTTGGTTTCATGTCACATGAGCTAAAGGACTTGTTCATTCCTCAAGTATACCACAAATTACCCCTTCCATCCTATCCACCCAATCTTCCCAAGGAGAATGTCTAGCCTTGATTTTCTCCTCAATCCCTATCCCTTCACATTCTCAAACTAGATGAGGACACTTATTCTCTTCTCATCTCCCTGTTTCTCTCAACCATTGTGAGCCATTGATATTGCCTTTAAATCCTAGCCATATATTGGCCTCTCCAAAAATCTATAAGTTGGAGACCACCTCTAGCCATTTAAGAACATCTTCAAATTCAATCTTATGTTGTTAGCAAGAGAAGTCACATCAAACCATCCATGATCACAATCACCTCACCATGGTGCAACAATGGTTTTTATTGGTAAGGACTTTGCTTCTTTTTATCAATGTTTATCAATTATTTTTCTTAAGCTAAGTGTTGCATGTATTTTGAATAGAATAGGCTTCTATCATTTAAGTTTGTTCTTCAACACTCACTATTTAATGTATATAGTAGTCGTCGATTCATTCTATTAAAATAAGTGAAAGATTGTGGAGTCAATTATGGAGCAATATGATGTCACATGAATCAATCTCACTAGTGAAAACTAAACAAATGAGAAATAATCTAAAAGCTTGAAAAATATTGATCTCCAATTATATGTTTGAAATGCATTGTAAAAAAGAAAATTATAATAAAAATAACATTTAAAATACATTATTCTTATTAACATAAACCTTTGTTTAAGTGACAAGAGGATGTGCACACAAGAACCTATGCCATTCTCAATATGAATGATCATGATTCAAAATATATTGTTTCCCTCACATTAGTAGCATGACATTAGCTTTCTCT